>WAAG01062089.1:99489-128824 GCA_013390105.1 Tichodroma muraria
CCAGCCTCACAGAGAGGAATTTCTTCCCAATATCCAATCTAACCCTGCTCTCTGTCGGTGTGAAGCCATTCCCCCCTGTCCTGTCACTCCAGGTCCTTGTAAATAGTCACTCTCCATTTTCCATCAGGCTGCCTTCAGGTACTAGAAGGCCACAATTAGGTCCCTCTGAAGCCTTCTCTTTTCCAGGCTGAGCAATCCCGATTCCCTCAGCCTCTCTTCCTACTCAAGAACTGAGCCAGAAGCACTCAGTTTTTCCAGATCCCATAGGAACCCCGCGTTCAAGAAGCAACTGGATGTGATGTTAGTGCTCTGGTCTAGTTGACAAGACGGTGATCAGTCAAAGGCTGACCTCAGTGGTCTTTGCCAATCTAAGTGATTCTGCAAATCCAGACACCGGGAAGTCATAGAATAATTGCCACTGGAAAAGACCTCCAAGACCATGCCTGCTAAACACACCCCTGTGTCCTGGTCTGCCAATGGTCACCATGGAGACAAGTGGCAGGGATGGCATTTTGCCACTGATGGTGGTGACCCTGTTTTCCATGACTCCAGGGCCGCCTGCCAGTGGCATCACGTGGGAACTCCATCTCCCCAGAACCAGAGCAGACTTTGGCCCTGCCGCCCCGGACACTCAGACCTTGCCCTGCTGGGCTGTAACAACAACTCTGACTCTGAAGCCTCTGGAAACGGCTGCGGCTGCTCCAGGGACCCCACACTCCACAGGTAAACTGATGGAAAACGTGTATTCCCCTTATTTTTTGTCGAATCTTCCTCAGCTTGTTCTGCAGGGGCAGCTGGGGCGAGCCCCTGTCCCTGGTGGAGGAGGTGAGCGCGGTTCCCGAGGGTTATGAAACCACGGCAGATGGGAAGCAGCCCCCGCTGCGCCGTTCCGGTGACTCATCCCTCCATCCCGGCAAATGTCACTCCCGCTGTGGTCGCAGCAGAGATGCTGGACTTCACCTTGTCCAAAAAAACCCATGGACTGGAATTTATTCCTGCTCCCAGAACCAGCCAAGGATCTGCACCCCCAGCCCTTCCCCAAACCGGTCTTTGTCCACTCCCCGCACAGGCAGTGGCCACAGGGCTTTTCCAAGGCAGGAAAGCACTGTCAACAGGGAACCAGAGGATAGAGAGGGGCTGCAGATGTGTCCAGTTCTGGCCCTGCAGTTTGGGAAGGATGTTGAGATGCTTGAGCGTGTCCAGAGGAGGGCAGTGAGGCTGGCGAGGGGCTGGGAACACAAGCCCTGTGTGGAACGACTGAGGGAGCTGGGCTTGTTTAGCCGGGAGAAAAGGAGACTCAGAGGTGACCTTATCACCCTCTACAATTCCCTGAAAGGTGGTTGTAGCCAGGTGGGGGTTGGTCTCTTTCGCCAGGCAGCAACTGACAGAACAAGAGGACACAGTCTTAAGCTGCGCCTTAAATAAAGGGAAATATGGGTTGGATATTAGGAAAAAGATTTTACGGAAAGAGTGATAAAGCACTGGAATGGTATGCCCGGGCAGGTGGTGGAGTCACCATCCCTGGATGTGGCTGGCACTCGGTGCCATGGTTTATAGGGCATGGGTTGGACTCGATGAGCTTGAAGGTCTCTTCTAACCTGGTGATTCTGTGATTCTGTGATTCGCAGCCAGAATTTACCCACAGCCATTTTCCCAACCATGCCCGGAAGGGTTTGGGGTGGTGGCACAGCCACCCTCACGTTCAGCCCCAAGGGTGACAATGGTGTGATGATCTAACCTTGCACTCATCACACCTGGCACTGCTCCCTGGAAAACGCCTGCTGTTTCCCATGTTTTTTATCCATGCCCACCTCTTGCCTCCAGCCCATGCCGGTGGCTGGGAAGGATTGTGAGCTGCTCAGAGCAGGGTTGGGTCACTGGGAATGGAGGGTTCACAGTGTCCCTCGGGAGATGGAGCTGTGGTGGGTGCTCTAGCATCTCCCTGGCTGCTCAGCCCGTGGCTGGTGGGACGCAGAGGAGGATCCCGAGGCTGTGCCACCCTGTCCCGGGGCAGGACACACCCGGAGCCCCTTGTGCCAGGTGAGGAGCGCAGCCGTGGCAGCCGAGCTGCAGCTTTTCTGCTGGCACAGCCTGGGGGTAGAGACACATTCCCCAGCCACTGTGAGGAACCACAACCTCCCATCCATGATTCCAGCACCTGCTCAGAGTTTGAGGAGGACCTGGGAGGTTTTACAAGAAAAGCACACAGACACACCATGAGGTCCTTCCCTGCTGCTCCGGCAGTGGAGCTGAGGCTCCTGCAAGAGCTGATGTTCCCTTGTGGTGTTCCCAGCTTATCCAGCAGCCCCAGCACTGCCCTTGGAGCCCTCATTCCTTGCAGGAGCCGGAGCCATGCGTGTAGCCATCATCGGGGCCGGGGTGATCGGGCTCTCCAGCGCCCTGTGCATCCATGAGCAGTTCCATGGCCTGGTGCCTTCCCTGGAGCTGGAGGTCTACGCTGACCGCTTCACCCCCCACACCACCAGCGACGGGGCAGCCGGGCTGTGGCAGCCCTACCTGAGTGACCACGGCAACCTGCAGGAGACGTAAGGCAGGAGGAGGAGGAGGACGGTGCCGTGTCCCTGTCCCATGTGCCATGAGCTGCCCTGGCGCAGCTCCATGGGGCTGGCAGTCCCACCACTCTCGCATTCTCATCACAGGCTCTGGAATAAAGAGACGTTCGATTACCTCCTCAGCCACCTGCACTCCCCGGCAGCCAAGGAAATGGGACTTTTCCTCATTTCTGGCTACAACCTGTTCACGGAGCCCGTGCCGGTAAGGAGCAGGTCACAGCCAGGGCTGGGAAGGGCTCCAGCTCAGCAGCTACCTGTGGTGGGCAGGGCTGTCCTTCTTCCCAGCCAATGCTTCCCAATATTTCCAAGTTTGCCTTGCGACAGTGCCTGGGACATGGTGTTTTCTGTGCCCCTGAGGCAATATTGGTGTGAGGAAGAGCCGAGCCCCAGGAGAGTGGGAGTGACAGAGCCTCTCCAGCTGTGCTGGCAGCTGCACATCCACCTGTGTCCCTCTGGGATGGGCTGTGTCCCATGATCCCCCCGTGGCATCTATCCCATGGTGATCCCGGTTCATTAATGATCCCAGAACTCTTTCTTCTGCTGTAGGACCCATCCTGGAAGAACATTGTCTTGGGATTCAGGAACTTGACACCAAAAGAACTCGGACTCTTCCCTGGTTACAGGTATTTTTCAGTCTGTTCTTTGGAGACTCAGGTAGGACAGTCCTGGATACCCCCTGAATACAGCCCTGGCATGGGGGACAAAAAACTGCAGGCATAAAAATGTCCTCACTCCTTTAAAATTGCTTCCCTTAAAATAAGTAGGAAACAGATCAAATGGCCAAAAAAGCAGCAACCCAGCACAGAAACCATTCCAGCTCCTCTCTTACCTCACCAGTGTCAAAATGGGGGAGGAAAACCAGAAGGTGTTTTATGCTGTTAAAAGGGAGGAAAAATCATGCACTTATGTGAGGAGGGTCCCAGGGGGAATTGGGGTTCCAGATCCACAGTGGCTGTCAGGAATGTTGGGGCAGGAGGCTCCTGTAGGTCCTACAGCCTCCTCTCCTCCTGTTTCAGCTATGGCTGGTTCAACACGGCGCTGATGCTGGAGGGCAGGAGTTACCTGCCCTGGCTCACCAACAGGTGAGTGCACTGCTCCCGTTTCCTCTGGCTGCAGGTGTGGATTTTCATCCTGCACATCCGGATAGGGTAGGCAGAGATGCATCCCCAGGAAGGAGGGAAGAGGGTCTGGAATTCCTGTTCATTGTCCCAGTGGAGTAACACTTTAACAGTGAGCCCAGGAGTGTATTTTTTGCATGACAAAAATGAAAGCAATGGGATACTTGGAGCTGCATCCAAGCGCTTTTGGCTTTGGAAGAATTCGGGGCTTGATTTTATTCCTGTAATTTCTAATGCTGAGCAGGTGTCCTGGTATTGAACATTTGCTTTTAATTTGCCAGTAACAAATGAATTTGTGCTTCCCAGGCTGATGCAGAGGGGAGTGAAGTTTTTCCATAAGAAAGTTGAGTCTTTCCAGGAGGTGAGTGGGGATGTGGAGCCAGGGAAAAGGGCACAGCCCCATCCCAGAGTGGAGAAGCAGCATCCAGCAGGGTGGTGCTGCTCCAGGATATTCCTTCGCGTGAGTGATGGGCCAGGGGACAGCAGCAAGACTATGCCAAGATCCAGGAAATAAATTCCACCAGGAAAGATAAAGGGTCTTGGGTATTGAGGGATGGTTGACAGATGATGGGGTAGAGCATTTATCCAGCATGGATTGGCAGTTTTCCCTGGAATGGCTTGGTGGCACACATGGGGTGTCAGCAGGAACTGCCTGGGGAAGCTGTGCCCTGGATCTGGCCCTTATGGTTTATCCATTTCCTGACTGTTGGAAAGAGCACTTGGCTCATTTGGAAGCAGGAACGTCATGCCTCTGTGGCAACATCCCTGTGTGCTGCTCCCAGCCGTGTCCCTCTCTCCTCAGCTGTTTTCCCAGGGTGTGGATGTGGTGCTGAACTGCAGCGGGATGTGCGCGGGGGACCTGCAGCCCGACCCGGAGCTGCAGCCCGGCCGGGGCCAGGTCATCAAGGTGAGCTGGGGCAGGCCTGGGGGCTTCCCAAAAACCCACCTGTTACCACAAGGAGTGTCTGTCCCCTCTGGGGAAAACCATGGGCTTGTGGCTGGATCCACACTGGGATCAGGTCCTGATTCCCAGCAAACACTGCTCATGTGAAGCCAACCAGGATCCCGTTCCTGGTTCAGCTCTGGGAATGCCCTCAGTCTCCAGCCTGTTTCTCCATAGGGTGAGGGCTGGGGGAGGTCAGAGGCACAGTTCTGATAATAAAAAAACCATAAAATCTTTGGGAGAAGACAGTGATTATTTGGAGAAACACAGGCGAGTAGGAAGCTCCTCCCTACCTGCACTCCTGTCTTCCCATCTTCCCAGGGAAGCCAGCACGGGGAACACAGAGCTAAGGGAGGGTCCCGTGTCCGGATCCTCGTGTCCCTCCTGCTGCCCCCTAAGCCTGGCACACACTCTCCAGCTCTGACTTCCTCCTCTTCATCTCCCAGGTCCTGGCCCCGTGGTTGAAGCATTTCATCATCACTCACGACTTGAAATCTGGGATCTACAACTCGCCCTACGTCATCCCGGGGTAGGTGACAATGGCCGAGGCAGGGCTGGTTGGCACCGGTGACATTCCTCTGTCAGTGTCTCCAAAGCCTCGTCTGGGACATGGCTCCTGCTGGTGTCTGCCAGGCCTGGCTCATCCCTGGTGCTTTTCTTGGCTGTGTGGGAGGAGAGCAGAAGGACGTGGGCAGCAAAGCAAGGGAGCTCCCAGTCGGCACATAGAGCACCCTGCACCACGGTGCTTCCATGTCCTGTCCTTTTCCAAGGACTAAATCCCACCAAAGCAAACTCAATCATGGCCACATCCCCAAAACAGCCAAACACTGACAGTGGAGTGGATATTTTGGGGGACATCTTTTGTTTTCACATCTATGGCCATCTTTATTATCAATGGTGTGGACCGAACTGTGGTGCAGCAGCTCAGGGTGGGGAAAGGCACTACTGATCCATCCTCCCATAAAAACAGGGCAGGAATTATTTTCCTTCAATAAAACCTCCCTGGGAAAGTTCAGCTTTCCCCTCACTACCCCCTGAGCTGCTGCTAAGCCTGGGGGCATCTCATTTGGTTTATCATAGAATCATGGAATATCCTGAGCTGGAAGGGACCACAAGGATCGAGTCCAACTCCTGGCCCTGCCCGGGGAGCTACACCATGGGATAAATAAATCCATCTGCTGTTCATCCCAGCTCTGCTTCCTCCCAAGGGCCTGCAGCGACCCTGCTCTGGCATTGGAGAAGGGTCTTTGAGCTGGAATTTGAATGCTGCGTCTCTGGCACTTCTTATTGCCCTAATATTCCAGACTCAGGCAGTAAGCCAGGATGTAAACAGGAGCTTTGCAGGCTCACAGCCCCCATGCAGCGTATTCTGAGTGATTCCTGATCGCAGTCCCAGCCACAGATGAATTCCTCTGCCTGTGCTTGTTTTAGCTCGAGCTGTCAGAGCTGGGCACCAGGCTGATCCCAAAGGAAGAGCTGGATCCAGTGCTCATGTGGAGGGCACCCATTCCCTGCTGGAGAGCTCAGCCCTGGTGGGTCTCTCCTTTTGCTTTTGTGCTTCCCTACGATCAAGCAAGGTTTTGGAAGGGCCCAGCCAGTACAGACCCCTCCAGGCCCCCCTCGGCCTTATCCTGCCTCTTGTCCTCTGTTAATCCACAGGAGTCTGGGGCAGAAGCAGCACCAATCTGCTCTCTGTGTTCCCCTCCAGAGCCATCCCATTCCTTCCAGCTCTTCCTGAGGCAGGCAGGAGCAGACCTGTTTGATAAGGATGGAATTATGTTTGCTTTGCCCAGACAAGGAAGGGCTGACAGGATTTAATGAGTGCCTTGCTCACGAGCAGACGTGCAGGCACCGCTCTCCGCCTGCTCCGTGTGGGAGTTTCTCCCACAGGAATATTTTGCAGGCTCAGGGTGTATCAGGATCCAAAATCACACACACAGTGTCCCTCCATGGTGGCCCCACAGGGGACAGCTGGGGACAAGTCACCACCGTGTGTCTCCTTTGGCTCCCGGTGCAGGAGCGAGTTCACAGTCCTGGGAGGGATTTACCAGCACGGAAACTGGAGTGAGGAGAACAGTGCCAAGGATCACAAATCCATCTGGGACAGCTGCTGCCGGCTGCTCCCGGCTCTCCAGGTGGGTGACCTGACTGTCAGCATGGGGCACGGGGAGCTGGGGGGCTCGGGATGCAGGAATGAGTGCTGGGACAAACCACAGGACCTCGATGTTTCCGTGAGTCGGAGTTTCCATGAGTCCATCACGGACACCTGGGGCTCTTCCACCTGGCTGAGGGACAGGCAGGGCTGGGGTGGCACTTAGCAAGGTTTGTAGGGGTAATAATTACTCATGTAGCTGGTAAAAAATAGAACCAGGGCTTTGGGAGGTTCCAGCCCTTTGGTTGTGGTGTCCCCATACCTTTAAAGAAGGGTTGTGTGGAGTGGGGCTGGGTTGTGTCCATTCCCAGTGCTGTTATTCCCTTGATTACCAGGAAAGGTGGTGTGGGGCTTTGGCAACAGGGATTTGCCTCAGCTCCAGGCTGGCACTGCCTTCCCAAATTGTTCTGCCTGGAGCTGCTGCAGGATGGGGAACCCCCTGTCCCCACTCATCTCGAGGCTCACTGGCACTGTGAGGTTTGGCTGGTGGGATTCCAAGGAACGCTGTGCAGTGCTGATGTGCTTTTGCTTCCAGAAGGCAAAGATCGTCGGGGAGTGGAGCGGCCTGAGACCAGCACGGCCCTCGGTCCGCCTGGAGCGGGAGAGCATCCGCCTCGGGAATCTCCAGGCAGAGGTACCCGCCCAGCCCCGGGGGCTGAGTGCAATTAATGACTGTGTTAATTGTACCCCCGTCACCGTGCCCGGGGCAGTGATTAACAAGCCCTGTTCCCGTGATCATCCCTCTCTCCATCTCCCCACCAACAGCGAAGGAATCTTTGAGCCCAGGGATAAATATCAGAGATACTGAAACAAATTATTGATGTGGCTGCCCCGTCCCCTGGAAGTGCTCAGGGATCGGTTGGACAGGGCTTGGAGCAACCCGGGCTAGTGGGAGATGTCCCCGCCCACAGCAGGGGATGGGACAAGAGGGGCTTTGAGATTCCCCCCAGCCCATCCTGGGATTCTGTGGTTCTTCCCCAGGTGATCCACAACTACGGCCACGGCGGGTTTGGGATCACCATCCACTGGGGCTGTGCCATGGCAGCAGCGCGGCTCTTCGGGAGCATCCTGCAGGAGAAGAAGCAGCTGGCCACCCCTCCAGGGCCCCGCTTGTGAGCACCTGCTCCCCTGCAGCATGTGACAACAGTAGGTTAGGAATCACAGCAGAAGGATGGGAACAACACAGGGATTCACACACGGGCTGCTCCACCCCGCTCCAGCTCTGGCTCTCAGCGTCTCATTTCCAGGTCGCTGCCGTTTTCCAGATGGCTCCGCTCCCTCCACAACCTGCCTGGAGGAAGGGCTTTCAAATATGGACTAATCACCCGTGGCGAAGTGCACCAAGTGCACCAAGTGCCGTCTGGGATCAGGCTGCAAGGGCGGGCTGGGTTCAGCTGAACCCTGGACACTCCTGCAGCTCATCTGCACCAGGGGACAGGATCTGAAATGGAGCTGGGGACACCTGAGGTCCGTGCTGGCTGCTCCAACACCCGGTGTGTAATTAGATTTACAGGCTCCCCCCCAGGAGGCAAAAGCTCCTTAGTAGGAAGAAGCTCTGAGGCTCCCAGGGAAGTAACAGCAGCTCTGGGAGCACGTGCCTGGGTTACACCAGTTTTCCTCGCATTCCTGCCAGGACGGGCCTCAGCACCTGCTTAATGTAGCTGGCACCAGACAGCAGCATTTGCCTAAAATGGCCTTTTCGAATGATGTTTTAGCAACAAAAGCAACTTCTTCTGGCCCTGTGGGCTTGCCAGACTCTATATATAGCAGAGAGCATAAGAAAATAGCTCTTCCTGTCCCTAAAACTCCCACAGGCCCCTCAGTTTCCCATTTCTCCCAGCTGTGGGAACAGCTCAGAGAGAGCGCCTGGCTTGGGAAAGGTTGTGCCTCTCAGAGGAGGAGCAGGACTTTTTGGGGTGCTCAGGGATGCTGTTGGGGACCCAACACACTGTTCTGAAGATACAGCCTGGCTGATTTTCCCATGCCACGTGCTTTTCCTGCTTTACAAACCATCCCAGACAGGGCACTGGATGGTGAGGAAGCCTCAAATCCAAAGGCTGTTCTGAGCCCAGCACAGTGGATAAGCCAAGTGTTCCTTACTCATCCGTGATGCAGCTCCTCTCTCCTGCTGACTCCGTGTGCCAGGAATAGCTCAGCAGCGTGGAACGGGGGAATGGGAGATGCCTGAGAGCAACTCCGTGCTGGGCTTAGCAAACACAGCTGGCCAGGGGAAATTGGGAGCCACTGCCATGCCCAGTCTGTCCAAAGAATTTCCAGCTTCCCTGGAAATGTTGCAGTGGCTGGGTAAAATCCTGGGTAAAAGGAAAAGGGTAGCAAAAGGAAAACAGAGGCTGGAGAAAATTCCCTGCTGATTAACGTTGAACTTAATGGTCGGTGGTCCCACCTCAGGAAAAGCCATTCAGGGGAACTCAATCCCCTTGATTTCACTTATTCCAAATACGAGACATTCAGGAGCACGTTCTCTGCTGTAAATCCAACCCCACTTTGGTGATTCTGGGAAAATTCTGCTGGATAAATAGGGCTGTAGGAAATCATTGTACACCTGGCAACGAGCAGCTGATTCTTGTGATCTCAGAGCCTGCAGGAGCCACTGCCCTGTGATCTCATATGGCCTCCTGGCAAACAGGAATGGACCGATCTGTAATTTTATTTGCAGGTTAATTCTGTTTGTTTTCTAAAGGCCTCAGTTTAATCTGTGTGACCAATAAAGGGAATGTTCAAATCTCTTGTGCATGATGCTTCTTCCTCTCAGTGATGGCACGGGAAGGGCCTCAAATGCCGATTCCACAGAAATGTCCCAGGAGATCATCATTCCATTTTTCCTAAACATTTCATCCTGGAGGAGTAGGATTCATCACTCCAGGTTCTGAGCAGACCAGGGAACCTGGAATATCATCGTGTGAAGGTCTGTGGTTGCTGAGAGTCCCCAGAGCATTAAGAACTTGCAGAAATCACAGAATCGTGGATTTGGATGGGCAGGGACCTTGAAGATCATCCAGTTCCACCATTCTGTCAGGATAAGGACACTTTCCACTATCCCAGGTTTCTCCAAGCCCTGTCCAACCTGGCCTTGGACACTTCCAGGGATGAGGCAGCCACAGCTTCTCTGGGCAAATTCCCCACTGAGGGTCTGAAGTTCACTGCTGAGGCCAGGGAGAGGTCAGGGAGTCAAGGAATGGGGTCTGGACAATTCCTGCATGTCCTCTGAGACACACAAAACACCACCTCCCATGTCCAGTGTCAGCACATTTTAGGAATTCCCAGTTCTCCACAAGGAGCTCCTGTGACCCGGAACAAAGCTGGAAGCACATCAAGTATCAGGGAAGTCAGCAAACAGCAGCTCTGGCATTTTGGAAAAGAGCTCAAGGAGCATTTGGACAAGGCTCTCAGGCACAGGGTGGGATTGTTGGGCAGTCTGTGCAGGGCCAGGAGTTGGACTGGATGATCCCTGTGGGTCCCTTCCAGCTCATGATCCTGAGAATGAGCTTTAGAAATGCCTGAGGATGCCAAAAAGTAACCACAGAAGAAAGAAGATTCCCCCCAGCATTGCTTCAGCCACACAAACCCTTCTAGCTCCCAACTATTTCCATTCCCAGGAACGAGGCTCTGCATCCCAGGCTGGGAACAAGAAGATGGATGCACTCTGGGATGAGAACACCCTGCATTAGCATGAGAAGGATTTGCAGCTCGTTAGTCATTTTGACTCATCCTTGAACCACCTCCTGCCTGTAAACTATATGGCATCAAAATAAGAGTATCAGTGACAGGGCAGGGGAAAATAGGGTTGGACACTTAATTATGGTTTAGAAAAGGGTTTATGTTAAGATGTAAATTAGTAGAAGGAGCCCTCCCTGCCCCAAAGTCCAGACACATGTGGAGCCACCTGATGCCAACACACTCAGGGAAGAGGCCAAACTGGCTGGGGTTTAGTGTCCAAACTGAATTAAATATGAAAATCAATTAAAGATTTAAGAGAATTTTAAAAATCATAGAATCACAGAATGGTTTGGGTGGTCAGGGACCTTGAAGCTCATCCAGTCCCACCCCTGCCATGGGGGCACTATCCCAAGTTCCACTATCCCAGGCTGCTCCAAGTTCCATCCAACCTTGCCTGGAACATTTCCAGGGATGAAGCATCCACAATATTTTGCTGTAGTGAGGTTACTTACAATGGGAACAGGAATCCTGTGACTTTTCTTTACATCTAAATACACAAAACAGACAGAAAATGAGTCAGATCTGCAGAGTGCCGAACCCTGTAGCTCAAACCTTTGAACATCAAGACAAAAAAATAAAAGCAAAGTTATGACCCCTCCTAAACATCCCCCAGTAGAGCCAAAAACTTATTTCCTGAAAAAACTATTTATTTAACATAAAATTTCTAATGTGGACTTCATCTCTCCAATGCCACGTTGGGAACAGGAACCAGAGGAGTATTTTACAAGCTTGAGATACACCAAGTTTTTCAACATTAAAATGTAAATTCAGCTTAGAAACTGTACATTCAGACATGGAAACATTCGCTGCTCTCTCGGCAAGTATTTGGGAATAACAAATCAACCCATCCAAGCACACTTGGGGAATTACATTCCCACGCCAGCTTGGCACGTTGATATCTCGGACACTTGGCAAAACTGAATCCCACAATTCTGTTTGAATTCCAATGGATCTCACTTTCCAGTTTGAAATGAAGCAGTTGCAGTGATTTCTTCACCAGTGAAAAATACTGAGTGTGGAAAAAGATTGTTTGGAAGTTGATTTTGTACCTAAACAGTGGTGCCCTGCTGATAAAATCTATTGGTGATGATTTATAACTGGTGTGTGTCAACCCCAGTGTTCTCAGTGAACAAGCTAAAATGGCCTTCTCTTATCAATTGCATGCAAATTCCTGCAAATCCTGAATTCCAGCTCTGTTTCTCCAGTGCCCAACAGGCTCCTACTGAATTCAGCCAGGTGGGCTCCTACCTCTCCCTTTCATTCAGCTGATCCAAAGACCATGGATATCCATGGGAGATTTTCCCAGATTTCACTGAGCTTTGGATCAAGCTTTAACAAAATCAAAGACCCAGGAACACCAATCTTGGTATTTCTGTCATTTAAATAGATTTTTTTTTTTGTGCAGACTTCATAAAAAGTGAAAAGAAGAAATACCTTCCATTTTTTGGTTAACACTGTAAATGTCACAGGTTAAAACTGATCTATTCAACAGAATGGAAAATGCTGCATTCCCTATAAATCATTACCTGGGAAGTAGCTTATCTGTAAGATCCAGCTGTGCATGAACAGATAAACTTCACCTAAAACTCTCTAAAGGCTGTTGAATGTAATTCTTTAAAACTGCTGAATATTCACCTGAAAAAATGAAGTGAGATGTGAACATTAACCCTGGGAAAGCAGAATTTTAACTCAAGGCATTGAGTAACAAACTGGGCCATGGGTGGGGGGGTTCCTTCAGGCCAGGCCTGTCCTGCACTTTGGATTCTCTGTCACCTCTACCCAGGCTCAATTCCAGAGTTTTGGGATGCAAACACAGCTCATGGCAAGTCCAAGGAAGGAAGCATGGAAGCACCTGGGGGACTGGAATGGCCTCGAGGGCCTCCACCAGCAGGAGGATGAGGATGGAATGTCAGAGCTGCCACTGAGGGGTGAACAGCCCGACTGTGCAAAGGCAAACCCAGCTCCAGCAGATCCCAGCTCCAGTAGATCCCAGCATAGCAGGTTTGCCAGCTCAGTGGCCACACATATGGGGTAATATCTGATTAAAGCCATCCCAGATCTGCCCGGGTCAGCGGCCAGTCCAAGTGAAAGCAGAGAGGCTCCCCATCCCTGGAAGTGTTCAAGGTCAGGTTTGGATGGAGGTTGGAGCAACCTGGCCTAATGGAAAGTGTCCCTGCCCATGGCAGGGGGTGGGACTGGATGAGCTTTAAGGTCCCTCCCAACCCAAATCACTTTGGAATTCTGGTATTCCAAGGAACAAGTCCCTCTGGCTCTGCTCCAGGCTGCCCTAAGCACACAGGGAGAATGACCCAACTCCAGCCTGGCAGAAGGAGGTGAACAAAGGAGTTGTGGTTGCTGTCAGTGCCACGAGAGCCCTGTCTGTTTACTGGGACCAACTGGAGCTTGATCTTGGTGGAGCATGAGGACACAGGGACAGGGGACACAAAGGGAACCAACCCAACTGGAACGGACAGAGATTCTGTACCATCATCCCCAGTTGAGCCCAGGGATCCCTTGGGAGCTGAATTCATTTTCATCTCGCTGGGAAAAGCCAAGTTTGCCTGTTTCCACCAACCATTCCCGGAACCCTTCACTGAGTCACCATCCTCCAGTGGGACTGGATGGACACTCGGTGTCTGTGTCAGCAGAACATCCCCCCTCAAACAATTCCAACAACCTCTTTGGCCTTCTCCATCAGCCTGAGATTCCTGGCTTTCTTTAAGGAATTATCCACTCCTGTTTTCCCCTCAGTCTCCAAATGAACAGCCTGGCACGTGGTGGAGCATTGCAGTGACCTCAGAGCTGTGACCCTCAGTGACCGCCGTGCCCCACAGTGCTCACTTGTACTGCACCAAACGTGGACTTGGAGACCTCTTCCTGACCCCAGGAATGGGACCTGCTTCCCAAGATACTTCCAATGTTCAGCTGTAAAAATGTGTTGCACATTTACCTGTGTTCAGGTGAGACACCTGCTCAGACAGACCACAGCCTCACCCCATCCATCTCACCCAATCTGGTTGTGTGTCCCAAGGTCTGGAATCCTGAAAATCCGCTGAGACCTGGATGAGGCACATCTCAGATCCCTACACATTCCCACAGACTCTGCCACCTGACTTGTGCCCAGGGACAGGTTTGTGACAAACCAGATGAGCTCGTCCTCACCTGAGCTCTGCTACATTCCCTGACAAGAGCGGGACTATCCCTTGAGGAGCCACACCTGGAGGAGGGATGCTCCTCATCCAAGGTCAGTGCAGATGGGCTCTTCCCATGGTTTTGTTCATTTATTCCAGCTACATTCCTTTGTCACCAGTCAATGTACAATCAGCAGGAAAGGTCCTGCCCAGCTGTCAGGGAGTGGCTCCATCCCAACAGCAGCGCTCCGGACTCCAGCTGGGGCTACCCCACCGTGAGGATGTGCCCAGGTAATGGAGCAGGGACCCACGCACAGAACCCCAGGAGTGAGAACCTCCCCACTCCAAGCAACAGACAGAGAGCTCAAGGTCCCTGGCAATGCCAGAGAAGTCCAATACTGCTCCAAAACATGAGGATTTACACATTGGACTTGATGAGCTTGGAGGTCTTCTCCAACCTTAATGCCTCCATGATTTACATTTCTGCTACAAGGTCCCAGCTCTGCAGCAAACACCACCCTCCCTGCTCCAACTACCCACCTGGGATGGGAGGAACAGTCAGGAATCAGTTTCCAAGCAATCTACTCTCCAGGAACAGAACCCAACTGGAAAGCCTGGGTTGGTTTGCTGGAATCCCATTTTGGTGGTGGTTTTGATGGTTGAAAGTGCAAGGCAGGCATTTAATCCATAGTGTAGGGGATGGAATCCACCCTGTGCCAGGCCAGGGCCACACTAAACATGAACCTCTTGGTTTTAGGCATCAAGAGCTCAGTGTTTTAATGACAGCTTATGCTGGGCTGCAGCCACTTGGCATTTGCTTGGCACAGGACATTTTAAGCTGAAGAGCTGACCATGCAAGCACAACAGACTGAAGAGAAACCCCTCCTGCTAAACTTCCAAGGGTATCTGGATCAAAGGCCTCTCCATCCAGAAAGTTTGTATGAGTGTGAGCAAAGAGCGGCAGAAACACAATTTGCTGAGGCTCAACCCCAAACTCCTGCAGTTTGAGACGTGACGTTGGCAGTGATGGTGGTCAGCTTTGCATGCTTCAGGCTTGGAGGTTTTGTGAGACATCTTGCTCCTATCCTTCATTCTTCCAGCAGGTTTCCATGTCCCATCATTCCTGTGATTCCCCTGGGGAATGAGATCCTCTGCCCACCATCTCCTGGCCCCATTCTTTGTGGCTGGACTCCTGGAGGCCACGGCCCTTGGTCTCGATGGGCAGGAAGCAGGAGGCCAGGGCAGCCAGCAGGCAGCAGCCACTGTAAACCAGCAGTGTCAGATAGACTGAAGATTCCAACATCACCTGCAGGAAAAAGGCACGGAATGCAAAACAGCACCTCAGCATGGAAATACACACACTGACGGAGCAACAGAAATTTTATTGCAGTTTTGGGAATAAAGATTAACTTGAAGCTTCTGGAAAGGAGGGAGAGGGACATTTTATAGATTGTGCCAGGACAAGGGACAGTGGTTTTAAACTCTCAGAGGGCAGGATTAGACTGAATTTTAGGAAGGAATTCTTCCCTGTGAGAGTGGCAGGTCCTGGCACAGGTTGCCCAGAGAAGCTGTGGCTGCCCCACCCCTGGAAATGTCCAAGGACAGGGCCTGAAGCAACCTGTGATAGTGAAAAAAAAAAAGCAAGTTCTACATCACCTTCATTGAATCATGGAATTGCTAAAGCTGGAAAAGACCTTCAAGATCATCAATCCAAGCTTCCTGTGCCTCCAATCTCAGAGGAGAAGGGATTTACCTGTGCAATGAACGGGGTTATGAGGGCTCCCACTCTGGCCATTCCACTGCATGTTCCCAGGCCCAAAGCACGTGTGGCTGTGGGATAAACCTGTGGAAAAAACATCATCCCATCAATCCCAGGGGGAAGATTTCCTCCTTCCACTCCTAAATCAATGGGAATTAAGTGATGCCACAGCACAGTCTGTCAGACAATGACATCTACATCTCCAGGCTGGGGTGATGTCCATTGGAAACAGGTCATCAAAATGACATTCCCACCCTGTTCTCACTCCCCTTGAATATTCCCATGACCACAACAACCCCCTTACCTCAGGAGTGTAAACATAGGCAGCCTGAAATCCTCCTGAAATAAAAGCCCTTGCAATGAAGAGCAGCACAGTAAGAACATTTCTGTGAGAAGAAAGAGGAGAGCAGAGTTTGGAAATGTTAACTACAATCTGCTGCATTCACTTGGAATTCCCTTTTACTTCCCTCCCAAACTCTGGTGAGAGAACCCAACCTCAGCCTTCAATCTTCCCCCAGCTGAGCACGACCATCCCAGAGCTTTTCAAACCACCACTCCCAGTTCTCCCAGCACAATCAAGAGAGGACATGGATAAATCCTTTACTCCAGCTATTCCCTGTGCTGGACTCACCTTCCAACGCAGAGAAAGAGCAGGAGGCTGCAAAAGGAGAAGACAAGGAAGGACAGGGCCATGGTTTTCTTGCGGCCGATGCGGTCGATGATCCACAGGGTCACCAACACACCTGTGGGAAGAGACCAGGAGACCCTTGGGAATGGAGCAAGGAGGGGCTGCAGCAGATTTAACACAGCCTGGGGGGTTCAGATTGGAAATGTTGGCCTCTCTTTCCAATTCTTTGCTGGCCCCAGGCAGGGCTGTGGGATGGGCTGCTACTGGTGTCAGGTGAAAACAGGAATTCTGCATCCCAGCTGCTGAGTCCTGCTGCATGCTCCCAGATCCACAATCCACACTCCCATCCAGGGATTACTGATGTGAATGCCTAAAACACCTGCTCATGGCTCACTGGCAGAACTTCTGTTCAACTTCTGGCCATTGTTCCCTGCTGGATTTAAGGGCTCTTTAGAATGTGGTATTTTTTTTTCTGTTCTGTTATTTAGATGTTACCACTGAATTATTTTTCAGCTGCTTTTTGATAGGGAATAGACCAAGCATGGTAAATCTTATTATTAAGTCTTCCCTCTAATGCAATTTTCCCAGATCCTTTTGAAAGCTGATGCACAGCAGGAGTGGGGATTACTCCAGCATCAGTGTCACATCCAGGGGTACCCTGTCAATATTTCTCACTCCCACATCAGTGTGCGTGAGGATAAAACCAGACCTTTCAGCCACAGCACCACTCCAAGGTACCCACTCTTTCTTCTGGGAATCCTACCCAAAATGACTGTTTGGCAGCACACTCCCCCAAGGAATGACTGTGCATACTTCTCAGTCGTACTTGCAAATTATCATTCATTAAATGGCTTCTCCTTGAGCTTTTAGCCCTGAAATCATGATCCAGAAGAGTGAAAATATCCTGATGCCTGTCTCTGGGGTGTTTCAATCAGATTAACACTGGGAGATCCCCTCCATCTGAAGGATCAATGGCTGTTTCACACTGTTTTGCTTGTCCTGTGCCAGACTGTCCATTGAAATTTGCTGGAATTGCCTGGAAATCACAGGATCAGGACTGAGGCTGGTCACAGAGATTTAGGGAACAAGTTCTCCATGGATTCACTGTACCCATCATCCTTTGAAAATACTTCTGGATAGTCACTTATGGATAGAAATTCCAGTTTTGGAATCAACCAAATCAAACACTCAAAATCAAAACCTCAAAATCAACCCCTTGGATTGAGTTGGTTTTCCTCCTCCTGAAGTGTTGGTGGGTTAGAACAGCCAGAGGGGCCATTCCAGAGCAATGACTGATTTTCTGTGGAGTGATCCCAGGGCAGGGAGGATCCACAGCTCCAGCAAGGAGCTCTGAGTGCTGTGGGAAGCATCAGGTCAGGCATCCCAGTTCCACTGCTGCTGCCAGAGCCCACTCCCACACCCTGAGCCATTCCAAGGAAAAACTGCTGCTTCTCACTGCTCCTTACCAGGGAATTCTGACAGGGTTGTCCAGAGCAGGTCAGTGTAATCTTCCTCTGTCAGGTACTCACAGGTCAGGCTGCACTTGGCTTTTACTTCCTGCCTTCTGCTGGATACTACAGGAAAAAAAAGCATAAATATTAAATATCTTTTAAGCAAACTCTTCCCTGTTTACTTTCCTGCTGGGTCTCTCACTTTTACTGCTGAAATTTAGGAAGGGATGGACTGGAAGGACTGGTATGGATTCACTGCACCCACCTTCCTTTAAAATACTTCTGGGAAGTTGTTTAGGGATAGAAATTCAAGTGACTCTGCCCCTTTGATTTAATTATTATTCCTCTTCTGAATGCCTGATGTGCTGCTGGGATGGAATTCAGAGTCAGAGGGGCATTGAAGAGCAATGCCTGGTGATTTTGCCTGGAAACACTGAACATTTATAATGTTTTCTGTGACAGGATGTCTCAGCTCAGTGAGAATTCCACCTCCTTATCAGCTGTACAGCCTGAATTATTTTCCAGTCCAGGGCTCAGGACAGAATTAACTCCAATAATTCAGTTTCTCCCAACACAAATTGGGATCCCAACACTTCCTACACTCTGAGAAGACTGAATAATCCCATGTCCTTATAAAAACAAGGGGTTTTAAGGGCTGCATCCTCCTCTGGGGAGGCAAACCTGAGTCAGAGCTCTCAGAGCTCATCACTGCTGTTCAACCTTCGAATCTGGGGCTGCTCCAACACTCCCCATCCACCACTTCTAATTTCCCAGCTTCCAGGCAGTTTTCCCTATTTACAAGTGCTCTGAATGCAATCATTCCTCCCTTGGGGACTCAAACTGTTCAAGCCTCTTCTTAACTCAGTCAAAGCACCTTTTTCCCCCCACAAAAATTCTGCAACACAGAGGATGTTGATTTCCCACCATTATCTTTTTTCTCAGCAGGTTTTCCCACCTTAAGGACCCAGGAGATCCGCAGCAGCAGTTTCTCTCTCTCTCTCACAACTAATTAGACCTGTCAAATCTGCAAAATTGTATTTATTCAATCATTTTTTTATTTTATCAGGAAGAACAGATAACAGGTCTGCCTTGAAGGCTGTCTTGCTGTTTGAGATTTTGGGCTCAAAACCACTGCAGGACCTCTCTGCACTGGGCAGAGATGAGGAAATATTTAAAATAAAGTAAACTTGAAACTCAGCCACATTCCTTTTCCAAACCACCAGCAGAAGGTGATCTAATAAAAGATATTCCAGCAGTTTTAACAGGATATATTTAAAAAGAAAAGATGGAGCAATACTCACTGCTGCAAACATCTCCTGCTTGGAAGAGCTCTGTAGTTAATAGAACTAACCCATAATATGAAAAGGCATTGGAAAACCTGCAAGGAAGCAAATAAGAGAGGAAGTTTCAGCTGGTCCAACTTAAAAGAAACACCACCAATCAAAAGTCCTACCTCAAAGCTATTTCAGCATTCAGAAAATTAAAGGGCAATTTGATTGGGAATGATTGGATGGTTGAATAAATTACAAACCAATACAGGCTGGGAGTTTTTTGTTTGGTTGTTTTTTTCCTGAGGAGAAAGTTGCTGTATTTGAGTAAAATCCCTTCAATAAAACCCATTTAGAGATGTGCTGGCACTGAACCTTTAGGTTTTCTCTTACCAAATAAACCAGAGCAACAACGTGGTCCAGCGGAAATGGGGGGTGAAAAGATCCCTCATTTTGCCTCGGTCCTCCTGTTGGGAACAAGCAGAAGTTGGATGATGAGGGACGGCTAAAGTGCCAAATTTCTTCCTGACTCATGAATTCAGATCCAGGAATTCTCACCGGAGCTCTTCAACAACCCCAATGTTTGCTTTTCCTTAATAACAGTGACGTTAAATAACATTAACGCCCATTTTAAAGCTGCTTTTCACTTCCAAATGAGAAATTAACTCTTCCTCAGTGGGAAAGAGGCCTAAATGATCAAACCTCTTTTTTTTTTTTTTTTTTTGCCTAGCTNGATAAAACCTGTTTTGTTTTTTTTTTTTCTGCCTAGCTGACATTAAAATCGAACAAAACATTGATGCTTTGCTTACAAACCCCCTCAGTTTTGTTGTTCTGGAGGTGCCTGTGACCTGCACGTACCTGCCTGGAAACCACCAGTTTTCCCAAGGGCATTGGAGCTCCATTTTCCGTGGCAATCCTCTTCAAAGTGGCCAGAGCTTTCTCCTGGTTCCCAGATAACACATCATACCTGGCACTTTCTGGCAGCCACTAAGGGAGCAGAGCAGGTCACACACACAGGAGGGTGTCACAACCAGCAATAAACTCTGGGATTTTCCTTGGGGGAATCTCAGTGACTCCAGCAGATTCTTACGCAACAAAGGCTTACAGAACTAAGCTTGAAGAATTCCAAGGAAGAATTCCAGGAATCATCTCATCAGGCTTTACAAACTGCAACCCCCCACTTTCCCCATGAACTCAGAACCCTTTCCCTTCCAGTCCTTTGTGTTTATCCTTGAGAACTGTTGGGAATTTTTGCAGGTTTTTTTACATTATCCCTTCTGTGTAGGAATGGCAACGCATCCAGGACAGATAACAAGATGACCCTGGCATTAACTGGAGGTATTCCTGAAAAACTAAGGAATAAAAAGGGCTGCTAAACCACCTGACAAAAACATTTATCTGTGAGGAGACTGAGTGCTTGGCAAAGATATCACCTAATAAATAATAAAATATAAAATGTATCACTGAAGCTCAGGTTTAACCTATTTTGGAACCTGACCTGCACTCTGCAGATCCCATCCCTGACTGGGGAGGATTTTTAAGTGGAAATTGATCTAAAAGTGACAAAATCAAAAGAGAATTTAGGGAAATAGCAACAGCTTTTGATAAAATGTTGATTTCACTGAGCTTAGTTGAAACAAATTAAATTGGAGAGGGTTCCAGGCCTGATTTCACCAAATTCCAGCCCTTCATTGTCCTCCAGCAATTACAGTTACATCAACACAACTCTCCCTGGAATGTTTTTCCCAGCACCCTGCTGAAGCTGCATTTTTTGGTCATTATTTCAGTTATTTCACAGAAGACACCACCAGAGAACTCAAAACTGTCCTGATTTCCTTCAGCTGGGTCACAGAATGGGGTAGAGGAGTGGAAATTGCAGGAATTCACATGAATTCTCAAGGAATACCTACAAAACACAGGACAGCAAAGAGCAGGAGTGGGAGGGCAGAGAGGATGAGGAGCCAGCGCCAGCCGAGCGTGGGCATCACCACCACTGCCAGGAGCACTTCAAACACAGTCCCAAGGGCCCAGAACACCTGGAAGAGGGAAAACCAACAGAAAAATGAGGAATGGAGTTGCTCCCAAGGCCTCTTCTTTAGAACATTCCAGGCTGTGCTCACCAGGGATGGCTGGAGAGAGAAATTCCAGGGATGCGAATTCTGCCTTAAAATATTCCAAGGACAAAATTTGGCCCTGGGTGACTTTGACAGGTTTGGATGAAGAGGTGGAGCTGAATTTAGCACTGAATTTGTGGAGCTGTCAGCTCTCCAAATCCATCACTAACATGCATTTCACCACAAAATCATGGACACCCAGTGCCCCTCTTGTGCTCACTCTGCAGCCCTGGGTGCAACATAATTTGGAAAAAGGCAAATTCGACACCTTGGAGTGGAGGGTGACAGGAAAACTTTCTGCCGCTTTTGGAGCTGGGCTGGTACCAGAGCTCAGGAGTGACTCAGCTCCACACCAAGGTGGACAGGCCAGGTCTGGCTGCAGCTCTGAGGGCATTTCCAGGCAGGAGGATGGAAAGGATGTGACCACCAGAGGATTTGTCCCTCAAGGATCAGAATGCACCCGACTCACCTCTATTAATAAAATGCACTTTGCTCTGGCTTTCATTGGAAGGAACTCAGCATATAAAGTTACCCTAAAAGAGGGAAAAGAGAGGAAAATGTCAACACAGAGAGTGAAATGCCACATCAGACAGAGGTTCAAACACCCCTTTTGCCTTTTAATAAAACTGCCAAACCCAGAGCAGCAATCAAAGCTCTCCCTATCCCCAGAGCCAGCCACTGGGTCACATTCCCCTTCCACCCCAGGACAAACCCTTCAACACTGCAAGAGAGGACACAGTTTGCTCTTTTTGTGTGGTTTTGTGACCCCACAGTTGTCAGTTAAATGCAGATCTTGATGCTCATGTTTTCATAGCCCTACTCTGAGCCAGAGCACCATTGAAAATACCATTTTATCTGGTATTTTCAGTGTGGTCCATCAGAATTCAACACAAACTCTTGCTGGATAAAGAATTTCTTCAGGGCTTCACAACTGGCTCAGACAATTCCCACCCATCTCCTGTGCCAGGGTTCAATTCTCCAAGAGGGGAATACTTTCATGTCACTGGTATAAAATAATTCGCATTCTTTTATTGTGGGATTCAAAGAGCAATCACTGAGGCTTTGTTTCATGCCAGTGCCAAGGAGTGATGGCAAAGCTTCTCCAGGAGGACTTCCTGAGGAGGAATTTAGGCAGCAGCCAGTCCAGGCTCTGCCATCTCCTTCAAACTGGTAAGGTTTGGCTTTGCTCTGTTTGCATTCCATTGACTCAGTCTGTTCCTGCCTCCAAACTCCTCAGGCTTCCTTTGAGGTTTGGGACAAAATTCCTACCAATTTCAAGAGTGGATTGATCTCTGAGGAGCTGCCCAGTTCATGGAAAGTATAAAGTTTCACACAGTATTTCGTTCAAGCAGAGATTTAGAGAACTCAAATCACATCCTTAAAGTGTAGCTCAGGTTCCTCTGCAGAGCAGAGCAAACAGGAGCTGGGGAATGACCCCAACAAAAGAAGGACATGGCATTGTTGGAGCTAATCCAGAAAGGAAATTACACTCATTCCATAGAGATCCAGGCAGTCACCTCCAAAATCACACAGCTTAAGGATATTAGAAAGGAGCTACTTTTCCTGCTTCATCCATGTTTACCCCTCTGTCAAATAAATCCCTGTTACAGTTAGAACAGGAAACAGACTCAGGGAGGATGGGATCCACTTGGAGATCTGTAACTGGCTCTGTTTTTTTCTCTCATGAAGCCACAGAGCCTCAGTGAGCCAAGTCCAGTGGCCCTGGCTGGGCTGCACCTGCAGCTCTAGATTTTTTATCTGGGAGTGGCCATGGAAAAGCCACTGCCTTGCCTTGGGAAGGAATCTGTGAGCCATCAATCCAAGCCAGGCCCTGCCTGATCCAAAACAGCACCTCCAAAAGGCAAAAAATATCAATTATTGGTATGGATAAAAGACTACAGAGAGAGAGAATGGCTGTACCCTCCCCTTTAGAATACCCTTCCCCATTTATAATTAAAAGCCTAGAGCAGGGTTGTTTATTGCAGGTGGAAAATTCATGGATCTCTCTCTTCAGTGAAAGGAACCACACAATGATAGAGAAATATCCTGACACTTCCTTTGCCTTCTGAGCCATCCCAGCATCTCCAGTGCTCCAGGTCTGGGCTGGGTGGGTTTGAAATTCCAGCTCAGGGTGAGTTGAAGAATTTCAGGCTCTGACTGAACAAAAATCTGGGGTTTTACAATCAGAGTCAGGGCTCAGCTCTGCCTCTAAATGCTGGTGTTTAGGGCATGATCGGCCTTGCAACAAGACCAAGGTTTGTGGTGGCTGAACAGAAACAAGATTTCAATCTGACATGAGACTTTTATAAGGAAGAAAGAGAAATGAGGAAGTTTGGACTTGTGAATATTTACTTACGACTGAGGCACTCCTCCAATCCCAAAGCCCACCAGGCCCCTCAGCACCAGGATCCAGCTGTAAATGGGAGCAAATCCACTGAGGATCCCATAGTAGAGTGTCCACAACACGCTGATCTTTAGGCCCTGTGTTCAGCAAGAGTTAAAAAATCACTGTAACACAAATTAGAGTGTAAAACAGAGCTTCAAATGCCTCCTGTTTCATAGGAGCTCAATTCTGGATGTGCTTAATGCTGCTTTGTACACGTGGACATTTGGGAACACGGAATCCTGGAATGGTTTGGGTTGGAAGGAACCTTAAAGCTCATCCCATTGCACTCTCTGCCATGTGCAGGGACACCTCTCACTATCCCAGGGTGCTCCAGCCTGGCCTCAGACACTTCCAGGGATGAGACAGCCACAGCTTCTCTGGGCACCCTGGGCCAGTTGCACTGAAATGTCCATGCTGCAGAAATAATGGGATATATCCCAACAGGAGCTGCAGACTTACTGTTTTCCTCCCATACTGGTCTGAAATGTTTCCCCAGAGCGTGGAGCTGGACATCATTCCCACAAACACCACCTGTGGAACGGCAGGAAAAAAAATCTTTCCCTTAACAAGTGAAAATTCCAGTGTGACAGACACAGAACACAAACTTCCCGTGAAACCAGAACATTTCAGCCCAAAACAGAGTGAGATGTGCAGGAGGTCAGAGAATGGTTTGGGTTGGAAAGGACCTGAAAGATCACCCAGTTCTCTCTGGGCTGGAGCAGGGAAGTAACAAGGTCCCTCCTCCAGTCAGCTTTGCATTAGAAAATCCATCAGAAACAACCCAGACAATCCCAGCCTGGCCTGGCCTGGTATTGTCCCACTGTGAGTCCAGCCCTGGAAGACACAGAGCTCCCCAGTTCCAAGGAAAATATTCCTGAATAAAAGCTGAGGAGCTGTTGGCTGAGATCTGCAGGACAGAGCTCTCCTCCATCCTCAGCAGCTCTCAGGCTTGAATGGAAATAAAATTACACCTTAAATGTCTAGAAAAGTCTGAAGTGTGAAAGAAAATACCCTGAAGCCTTTACAGGGGTGACACTTGTGCAGAGCTGCAAGAAGGACCCTCTGCATTCAGGGATGGGACATTCATGGGATTCAAGGGCACCATTTCAATCTGCTGAGCATTTTACCCATTTTACACAACCAAACAAAGGGCATTAAAAACTAAAGGAGAGAGAAATTCAGGGAATAAAGTCCCTGCACTCAGCAGTGGCCTATGCTGAGAGAAGGGTTCAAATTTGTTTTCCTCTCCCTAAAGGCATTGCAGGATTCCAACATCACAGCACCATCCTTGGAGGTGGTGGTCTAAGATCTCTGCTTCCAAAGACCACTGGATAATTCCAGAATTATTTAGGCTGCAAAAGACCTCTGATATCATTGAGTCCAACTTCAAAAATCAACTTCTCGCTAAAGAACTCTTTCCTTTTTCACTTTTCACTGAGAGAGAACTGTTTGTTCTCTCTTAGGGCTCTCAGTCTGTCAGAGAGCTTAAATGTGGGGAGAGAGAAAGATTTGCAAGCAAGATAACAAAAATTTACTGATTTTTAAAAAATTAATCAACTGGTTTGAATTTTAGCATGAATCTGAGTGAATTCATAGGTTTTTCTGGAAATTACATGAGACTTGGAGCCTGAAACCTGCAAAATGCCCTCAGTTCTCACCGAATTTTGTTACTCCAATCTTTAAAAAAACCCCTATAAATCTTTTTTTAAAGAAAAACTCCTATAAACTTCCAAGCTGAAGGCAATCTGCAAAGGCCACGAGGAGATTTAATTTTGGGGATACAAAGCAAAGTGTCTGGATAACAATGATGGCAAAAGCTCAGGGAAGACAGGAGCTGTCAGGTGTTTTTCCTACCGAGGTGAGCAATGCAACCTGCCAGCTGGGTAAGCGCCACTCACAGTGCAGCTGAGGAGCAAGGATACTTAAAATCATCATTTCCATGGCATCTGCCATCTGCAGGGGGAAGAGAAAGCAAAATCAACAACTGCCTGCAAATCAGGTGGATTTAGGAGTCCGTAACAGGTCTTGGTGACGTTTTCGTGCCATTCCCACCTTGTGGTTGAACGAAATATTTAACATTTAAACTCATTTCTGATTACATTTAGTAACTTTGGCAGAGAGGATCTAAAGAGCTAAATCTAAAGATCTGGAGGAGGTTTGGCTGGTCAGTGACACAGGTTCAGTCACTTCCATGGTGCTAATTCCAGCTTTCAGCCCCTTCACACACGGATTCAGGCAGGACTGTTTAATACCTTGTAACTTATTCCCTTAAACACCCCTGGGTTTGCAAAGATCACCCGGAAGCCAAATTCCATAGCTGATTTAGGATCTAAACCATGGCAGATTCCAGCTTTTTACATGGACAAAAGCCAGTAAATACAGCTCCAGGTATCAGGACCCTAAAATACACCACAGGAGGTGGAACACAGAGATTCAGGAAGAGCAGAAAAATGGAAACCAAGACTTTTTTGTTGCTGATATCAAGGTTAAAAGTGGAAGTGCTGGGCTGCTGAAACTGAGATTACAGCAATCCTGACTGATACAGACAACCAAAGTGGCAGCTGATGGGAGGAATGTGGCAAAATCACTGCAGGAAACCTCAGGTTCTGCAGGAACAGCCTGGCACCTCTTTCATTTGAAACCAAATTGAAGTGGAGAATCAAAATGGTTTTCCAAACCCTGAAGTGTAAGAACTTCAGAGACAAAGAAATCCATCATTACCCCTCACAACAAGGCCGAGTGCTGCTGTTATTTTAGAATTTCCAGTGAAACTCTAAAAATTTATTGCACATTTATCTGCTTGGAGACTCTCTGCCCTCATTATTTGAAATCCCTGAGATTCTCTAAGTGATGATCATTAAGTGGTCCTGATCCAAATTACTTGCCCATGCCAATCCAGTAATGACAGAGAGCTTCCACTGGAACTTCCCAAATCCAATGGCTTCCACTGCATCTTCCACCATGAATGTATCTGGAAAGGAAACAATTACAGTCGATTCCTTTCTTAGAAAAGCCAGCCCTTGAGAGAGAATTTTCTGGTTTAATTACTAATTAATTGGCTAATCTGCTGAGATCTCAAATATATAACAGAGCTACTTAGTTATTTTACAATTCCTACTCAGGAAAATCTCTGTGTTCTTCCAAAGCCAAAATAATTCTAATTAGTCCTAGAATATTTTAAACATGTGGAGGTAAACCAGTGTGGCACCCACAAATCCAGCCCATATTCAGCCTCTTCCTCCTGAGAGTGACTCCTCCAGCCACTGAAGTGCAGCTTTCTGTGGGGAAAAACAGCTCTGCCCCAGCCCACAGCAGTGCTGGGAGCTGCAGGGAATATTTCAGTGCAAACTCTCATTGTTTAAATCAAGAATTTCTCCAAAACACACAAGTCTTAATAACCCTGCTTCTGTTAAAAATGCTGCTGGTTGTTTCCCACCCACTGCAGTGGCCTCTTTAGTTTGATCCAGCTGAAGGTGCTGAGATGTCTCAAATTCCTTTGCTCAAATGCAAAATGAAATGAGCAAGAGAAGCACATTTTGATATTTGAGTTGTTTAAATCAATTTAAGTCTCAGTTCTAACACTTGCATCAGTTTGAAAAGGACACTCCTCAGAAAAGCAACAACACAAACTAGAAGGAAATCAAAGAAAATCCAAGGGATAAAACACAGCAGAGAAGTTCAGAAACAAGATTAATGCCAAATTTTCACACTGTGCTAAGACCAACCCAATATTTCTCATTCCTCCTAAAGCAGTGATGCCTCCAGGCAGGAAGCAGAGGCTGAGATGGGCATTCCTGTTGTCCTCTAGGAAAAGAGGAGCCAGGAACTCGGCAGATTCATCTCAGCCTTGAAGGAGAGCCAGGTGTAGCTGCTCCTGGAGCTCTGAGCAGCTCCAGAGGGAACTCATGCAAATTCCAGTGTGGAACAGGGGGTGGCAGCTGGATCCACAACTCCCTAACAGGAGTATCCAGCACTGGGGACGCAAAAAGGAACACAGAGAGCATCCCACAGGGATCGAACCACGATTTTCAGCCCTGAGTTATTATTTTTATCTGGGGATCCTTAACTTCTCCAAATCCCCTGTGCCCAGCCTGACTGGGATGAAGACATCCCACCTCTCTCCACAACCTTCTCCCTGCAGGAAAATAAGGGCCCTGCTCACCATCCGTGGGGTTGGCAAATTCCTTGGGCACTGCAGCTCCATCCCCCAGCTCCACGGGCTCCAGCTCCGGCCTCACCCCCTCGATCTGCACCTCGTGCTCTCCCGAAATTCCATCCTCCTCCGACCTCGAGCTCTCCCCCGTGCGGCGGAACTTCACCACCCTGAAAGCACAGACACCGGGATGGATCCTTCCAGAAGGATTTTCCAGCTGGGAGCTGGGCTTGGGGAGTCTTGGAGCCCTGGTTCATCAAGGTTTCTCCTCATTCCCGGTCTCCATTCTCCGCTGGGATTTGTGTTTGGATCTGGTTTCAGGTATCCTACATTGGGATGGGATATAATCCTTGGGTTTGGACACAGAGGCTGTTATTGTGCTATCCACAAAGTTATAAAACCACAGGGGTCATAAAAATATGATGGAATGATGCATATTTAATGAGATCCATGTTTTGTGTGTCTGGATTTAATTGGAATTAGGCACTGTTGTGTCATTGAATTTCAGGGGTTTTGTCCTGGCAGGAAGAGCCCAAATTTCATTTTCTAAGTTGTTTTTGTGGTTAGAAGTGAAACTCCCAAAATGCACCAGAATTTGAAATATTATTTAGTGAAATACAATTACTGAGCTCATTCTGGGAATGGATGGATTTTTTTTTTCCATCAGGATGCTGATTCTGTGACTCCACTTTCATCTTAAACAGAATTATTTAATATCATATCATTAATAAAATAACTGTATTTTAAGACCAGAGTTTACTAAATTGACACAGCTTTGATGTTTTGGTCAGAGGGATTTGTTCCCTTCCCACAGAGAAGGTTCTTTTCCCATCTATGAAGTTTTCTGCGGCCAAAGATTTGGGAACAGATCCCTCAAACTTCCTTCACTTTATCTGCAACACAGCAGAACTTCTTCCCCTTGGAAAGTGAAAACCCCTTGGATTTAAGTGAAAGAGTTTTGGAAATAGATTAAATTATCACAGAATCACAGGGAGGGACCTTAAAGATCATTCCAGCTTTGGAGGTGATGGATCCCACAAAATCTGAGAATCACCAGTTCAGGCAGGGATTGCCACATTCCTCAGTCCAGAAAACAAAAATATAGGTGTATAATTTAGGGATATATGAAACAAACTGAGACAAACGAAGGAAGAAACTCCACAGGGATAATTTCTGTTCCACACTTGCCAAATTTTTCACATCTGGGCCATCTCAGGGAGCTGCTGCATTTATTAGCAAAATCTCACAGCACCAAAACACCTGCACTGGAAGGTACTTTGGAACGTATTCCCAGGTTTTGTTCTTAAAAATGGGGAAAAAAAAGCTTAGTAAAATAACCTCTGATTCTTTTCCCTGACAAGCTGAAGGCATCCAAACTGAGGATTAGAAAAGAGCTGGAGTTCATGTCCAACTTATCAGGAATGTTATGGGACAGGGTGCTCTGTCATTGACACGAACTCATGAATATTTAACACCAACTTGAAACATTCGTTCCCTGCCTTGCAGAGCCCATGATTTATAAATAGGAATATGTTGCAAAACACCTGAGAATGGAGCATTAGGAAAAACGGGGTTGGTTTTAAAGGAAGCATTTGGAATTGAGAGAAAAGGAAGGAATTCCTGGGTTAAAGGCACCGAAGATTTTATCAGGTTAGGGGCTGTATTTTGTTGTGGGTTTTTTTGGGTTTTTTTTTTTGCACAGATCTAGCAACCACATCCCAAAGGCAGAGAGTTCCTGGCAAAAACCAGCATTTTCCTTGTGCAGCAGCGTTTGGCTTTCCAGAAACGCTGGCAATGCCGATGGTCCCCCCAAACCCACCTTGGCAGGGCAGGTCCTGCTCTGCGATTCCTCCCTGGCGAGGAGGAGGAGGAAGATGGCGAGGAAGAGCCTCCCCGGCACAACGTTATTTACAGATACCCC
>WAAG01062089.1:129992-145813 GCA_013390105.1 Tichodroma muraria
CGGGATGGAGCGGGAAGAGGCCTGGGATGAGCCGGGAGGGGGCCGGGTCTGAGCGGAGTGCGGGCGGGGGGACTCGCGTTGGTCGGGGCGAGCCCTCGGCCGAGCGCTTCCTTTCTGCCTTGCCTTTCTTCCCTCTCTTTCTTCATTTCCCTTCCCTTCCTTCCTTCCTTTCCCTTTTCCTTTCTTTATTCCCTTCTTCCCTCCCCTTTTTCCTGCTCCATTTCCCCTTTTCCATATCCCCATTCCCTTTCCCCGTCCCCGGGTGCCGCCGTTCCCCGGGGCAAGGCCGGCCAGCCGCGGCCTCTCCCGGTTGCCGCGGCTCCTGACGCTATTCCCGCTTTTCCCGGCGCAGGCACCGAGCCATGCGGAGCTGGGGGGTGCTGGGGGGCGCGGCGGCGGCGCTGGCGGCCGGGATTTACGTCCTGTGGGGCCCCATCACCGGCAGGAAACGGCGCCGGAGAGGTACCGGAGGGGCTGGGGCTGCCAGCACCGGGAGCAAGCCCGGGATGGGCTTTATCCCGTTTTCCCAGCTGGCCTAAACGCTGCGAAAGCACCTAGTGCTATTTCCCTCTGCCAGCGGGCGCGGTTGGGTGGGGTTTGGGGAGGAATTCTTGGCTGGGAGGGTAGGAGGCTCTGGCACAGCTGTTCGGGGGCTGCCCTGGATCCCTGGAAGTGTTCAGGGTCAGATTGGACAGGGCTTGGATCACCCTGGGATACTGGAAGGTGTCCCTGCCCATGGCAGGGGGTGGGATGGCATGATCTCCAAGATCCCTCCCAAACCATTCTGGGATTCTGTGTAAGACCAAAAATCAACTGAAATGCCAACAACTGAACTCCATTTAAACAGAGAAACTCAGTTTTTCTGTAATTACAGCACCTTGCACAGCATTCCTACTGAAAACCGGGATGTTTCTCCCTGGATTTCATGGTGTAAACTCTTGCAATTCTCTTTGCAGGGCTCGTCCCGGGCCTCCTGAACCTGGGCAACACATGCTTCATGAATTCCCTGCTCCAGGGCTTGTCCTCCTGCCCCTCCTTCATCAGGTGGCTGGAGGAGTTCACGGCACAGTACAGGACAGAGCAGGAAAAATCCCAGGAGCATCATCAATACCTGTCAGTGACTTTGCTGCAGCTCCTGAGAGGTACTGAGACATTTTCCTGTTGTGGCAAACCAAGGATCAAATATTTGAGGAGAAATGTTGTCATTTTTAGCCTCTTTTCCCAGAGAAAGAAGCTCATGGGGTTTATATTCCCTATTTTATTTCTCTGTCTAATTTTCAACCCCTTGGCCAAAGCTCAACCACCTTTTACAGAAGGGTTGAATTCCATAGAATCCAAGAAATTTAGAATTCTATAAAAAAATATTAGCAAATAATTCAAGCTTTCTTTTTTTTTCCCCCAAGCTTACTATTTTCCCAAAAATCTGGGACTATTTACAATAGTTTGTAGGTTTCAGATAAAAATATCAGAGATTTGAAGCTCAAGCTGATTCATTTCTGTGCTAAATTCATCTCTGACACCCTCAAGTGATCCCCTGGCTTCCCTCACGGGGTTGTTTTTAAAGGAAATCCCTTGGAAGTTCTGCCTGGGGATGTTCTTGTGGAAGTGGTTTGATGTCGGTGGTGCTTTAACATTGGAAAACGATTTTTACCCATTTTTGGCTCCTCCTGACACTGCTGCATTCCCTTCTCCAGCTTTATCCTGCCAGGAGGTGACAGAGGACGATGTCCTGGATGCCAGCTGCCTGCTGGAGGTGCTGAGGATGAACAGGTGGCAGATCTCCTCCTTTGAGGAGCAGGTGAGTGCAGGAATCCAGGAAAATCCCCACTGGGATCCCCCAGAGCTGGAGCTGCCGGATCAGAATCCTGCTTCCAAAAAGTGGTGGAAAACATCCACAGCTTGGGAATGGGGCTCTCAGTGTGCTGGGATATTCCTCAGGGAATTCCTGGCTGCTTCCAAACCTTCTCATTACCAACAGGCCCAGGAATATTAAAGCGGAACAGATCCAGCCCTGATTTCCCCATGGATAATGGATCTGTGCTCTGCTCCCAGGGATGAACTCCAGATTTCCAATCTTTTCAGTAATCCCAATTATTTGCAATTCTTGTCAGTATTTCCAATGCACTCCATCAATTATCCCACTCCTAAAATATATTCCTGATTTCCAAGGATAGATTTCAATCATGCTTCCCTTGAAATTGAGGAAAACAGGGATTTGAGAATGCATTTGGGAGTTTTTTTTTTCTCCCAAGTGTTTTAGTTCCCTATGAGTTTATATGGCCCAGAATCTTTAGTACCTTGTGCTGTTAGGAAGCTTTTGGGCACAACAAAGTGTACTCATATATTTATATATAATATGATCTGTTATATGATCTATATATTTTATATATACTTAAATGTAAATATAAATAAAATAGAAATCTGGGCTCTGAGCTGTAATTTTTCCTTAATTTCCTGCGGAATTCCAGCCCTCCTGGAGTGTTTTTTTGATGTCTCTTGCTTCTGACTCCATTTTCAGGATGCCCATGAGCTGTTCCATGTTCTGACCTCTTCCCTGGAGGACGAACGGGATCGGCAGCCCCGTGTGACCCATCTGTTTGATGTGCATTCCCTGGAGGTGATCCCACTTATTTCCTTAGCAGAAATTCCTGGAACCTGCCCAGATTCCCAAGTAGAAAGTGCCTGTTTAGGATGTTTTGATTCTGTACCCAAAACTGTTCTTTAACCCTGTGATAGGAACTCATCAAGAAGTCAAATTTAAAGACTTCTCGGATTTCCTGAAGAAAATATCTTTGAATTTCCAGTGTTCCTGCTTTCCCAAGGGTTTTTGCGTCCCTAAATCCATGGAATGTAGGGATTTAAATTGGTCCCTCCAAGCAGTTACTCTGATCTGTAGTTCCCACTTGAAAAAGGGTTGAAAACTGCAAAAAAGGCATTTCTGGAAAAGTTTCATGGAGGTAAAATTGATCTTATCCTCCAGCTTGCTGATAAACTTGATGCAGTTGGAAAAGATTTAGTTTTGCCTAAAATATAGACCAAAAAAAAAAGACAAAATCTCCTATTTTAGTGTTCTGAGGCAGAGAATTCTGCAGATTAATGATTCCTTTTACTAGCAATTGTCAATTATAAATCTGTTTTGTACCAGGTTTTTTGTTCTTCAGACATAAAGAGCCACTGAGATGCCCACAATTTTTCTAATGCCAGAAAAGCCAATTAGGGATGAAGCAGGAAGACATTTAATATTTCATGTATTAAATTTCTAAATCTCTTCTATGTTGCTGGGGTAGGGTTAATTAAGTGTTTTTATCTCCCTCTGTAGCAACCAGAAATAACCCAAAAGCAAATAAGCTGCAGGACAAGAGGTAAGATTTTATCCCTTCTGGTTATTCTGAATATTCATGGAGTAGTTTTGTTTATTAAGGGGATAATATTAATTGATCTTTGTACTGAACTGAAATAGAAATCAAAAATATAAATAAACCTCCATTCACTAATCACTGGGACAAAAATGTGCTTTGGAGGCATTAATTTGTTGCTGCAGGGCAAAAGCATGGGATTGGAGTGATGAAAGTAGATGGATGGAAAATCCAAGGAGAATTTTTTTGTTGCAGGATCTCTTCCCCCTGTGTCCAACCACTGGAAATCTCAGCACCCTTTCCATGGAAGGCTGACCAGCAACATGGTCTGCAAACACTGTGAGCACCAGGTATGGAAATGGATAATATTTTGTATTATTATTAATATCTCTGTCATGTGAGAAGGGATTTCCAACACTGAGTGCTTCCCGGAACCATCATCCCTTGGTGATGAACAGGGATTTATCCCTAAATAGACTAAAAAAAAATTCATGTGATGCACCTTGTGGGGGTAACAGCTGCCTCATCAAACAGAATAATGGACATTTTATTCTATTACTGAATTAACAATTAATAAATTAATAATATCACCTGAAAATCCACTCACATGGGTGGGTTTAGGACTCGCTGCTCATTCAGCACATTTTGCAAAGGCACTTTAAAGTCCAAGTAAGGAGATGAAGATAACCTGGATAAAGGAAAAGAATACAGAAAATAAACCTCATTTATAGCCCAAACCAAAAGAACATTTGTGTTTTATTTCCCAAAACCTTGCAAACAAATTGGAGTGAGCAGGAAGAGGCCGAGCAGAACATTCCTGGTGTTCCCTGGCACAACTGGGAAACTGGAGGGTTTGGATCCTGTTCCACCAGGGAATTATGGACAACATGGGGCACAGGCTCATCTTGGGAGAGCTAGGTTGGATTTTTGGGGGACTAATGATGCCTTGAAGGTTATCCAGGACTGAGGCTAGGCAGTGTTAAAGGAATAAAGCAGGTATTTATTAAAAGGCCTTCAAAGGATGCACCTTGGGCAGTACAAGAGGCCGGCCGTGGCTACACCCAAAAAGATGGATCCTGGATCACGAGTTTTCACACTTTTATAAGTTTTGGTCCATTTCCGTGTTGGGGTTAATTGTCCAATTACAGCTTCAGGATATGAAATCCCAACCTCCCAAATCGCTCTCCTCAGTTCAGCTGTTTACACTTTTTGGGCCTGAGGCTGCAGCGGTTCCTCGGGCTGGAATAGGATTGTTTTGTCTGTGGAAAAAAACTGTGAGGAGAACTTGCTAACACTTGGTATGAAGTTCAGAGTTACACACCAGTGCGGTACAGAGTCTGGAAAGTATGAAAGATAAAACTTAAGGCATCACTGACCTCACTGAACTCTGGAATGTTCTCTTGCAGAGCCCTGTGAGGTTCGACACCTTCGACAGCCTCTCCCTGAGCATTCCAGCAGCTGTGTGGGTACGTATCCCGCTGCTCCCTGATCCACCCTGCCCTTCCCAGGGCCTTCCTCAGGTGCACAGGACGTTCAGAGCTACTTTAGGACTTGATTTTCCTGCTCTTTTATAATCCTGTGCTTCTGCAGGACCTTCTCCCTAGCGGGTGGTGCGAGGTTCCGATGTGTCCAACAAACAGAACTTGGTGACACCACCAAGAGCTTTCTCCTGGTGGAGGATTGGGTTCTTTTGTGTGGAATTTGAAGAGGCCAGATCATATCCCAAGAGCTGCTTCCCATCCTGGGAAGGTGACCTTCAGCTGGGGGTTCCCCTGGCACCTCACATCTTACCCCATCCAGCCTTTTCCAGTGGGTGATTTCAACTGGGAATTGTTTCCATTTCTTCCTGCCTCTGACAAACTTCAAATGACAAAACATTGTGGATTTTTGGGGCAACATCTGCAGGATATTTTTGGACTTCAAGAACTTGTCATTTCATGTCTGGTAGTGATTTCTTTCCACTGCTACTTGTACTCCTGGAAATTGTGATTCCTACTTGCAGAGTGCCCTCCTGGACAGCCAGGATTGGGATTTGGACACATCTTCTGCTCTTTGTGTTTTGTTTTATCCAGTCCGGGGCAGGATATGAGAAATGGCAGGAAGGAGGCCTAAATTCCATTAAAAGCTGTATTTCTCCTATGGAGAGGGCCAGAGAGCATAAAGTGACCCCTGAAGTGTTGGAATGAGAGATAAATAGGAACAGGACAGGAACTTGTGGTTTAAAACCCCACTGAAAGGCTCACACAGGGAATCACTGCTCTTGTTATCAAAAGGCTGCAAAGTTTTCCACGGTTAATCCAGGCTAAGGGAGAAAATCCCCACAGTTACATGATCACCCAAAGCCATTTAGTCAGTTCTTTCGTGAAATGGCTCTGCAGTTCTGCAGTTTTTCTATGAAAGAAATTATTTCAGATCCTTTCCCAAAATCCAGTGGAATGCACCCTAAAATTCCTGCAAATAATTCTGGCTTTTCTTGGCACTCAGGGTCGTCCCATGACTTTGGATCATTGCCTCCATCACTTCATCTCCTCAGAGTCTGTGAAGGATGTTGTGTGTGACAACTGCACCAAAGTAGGTCCCTTTGATTCCTGTCACTTTAATTCTTGTCACCTCCCCGCTCAGTTTTGAGCCTGCTGACACAATCCTGGCTTTACTTTCCACCTCCTTTTTCTTCAGGACTTGGGGAAAGCCTCTGGGATTTCAGATATTTAACGAGGAGTTCTTTCCTCACAGAATATTCCAGGTTTTACTTACTACTGCTGTTACAAAATCTACAAATATTTTATTCTGTAGTTGCCAGGTATCACCAGAGATAATTTTTTTGCTCTGGTATTGTTTAAAAATCAACAGAAGAGGCAAATGAGTGCAGTTCTGAGTGGATGGAGTTCTCTAAATGCTCGTTTCTGCTTGATTTTGGTTTAGAATTTTGATCCTTTAGGATCCTGTAGGAATTCTGAAGAGCATTCCTAGGTGTGATTAATGCACTGAGCATAAAACAGACAATTAATTGCTTCTGTGTGCAGGTGCCATCATTTTTTCCCCTTTTCTTTCCAGATCCAGGCAGAAGGAATTCTGAATGGACAGAGCATAGAAAACCAGAGAACGACGTTTGTTAAGCAGTTAAGGTTAGGAAAGGTGAGGCAAAAAAATCTCCTAAATCCTGTCACTCAGTAACTTCTCTCTTTGAGCTGGTTGTGTCCATTTATTGCTATTAGACCATAAATGTTTTACTTTTCAAAGTAAACTCACCTGGCAGATATTTGTGGTCATCGAGGCCTCAACTCAGCAAAACATCAAACATTAAACACTGAAAGGATGTGAATATTCTCCTGTTATTTAGCAAAACACCTAAATGTGAGTTTGGCTCAGTGTCATTTCTTAGATTTTACATTAATACTTTGGTGAGCAAACTGATTTATATTTACAGGGTTTGTAGCATCTTTAGCAATTCCACATTTCAGAGAAATTAAAATATTCTGAATACAGCTGGTGAGTGAACACCAGGTGTGATTTCTATGAGAAAACTCAATTTTTTGCTCTGTAATCCTGTCATGCAAAGGCCAGCAGGGCACTGGTGTGTAAATAGGAGCCTCAGGTGCCAATAATAACAATAACAATAATAATGTACTTCTTGCTACAGCAATGATTTTGAATTTCAGCTCTTTATAACACTTAATGTTTTTTTGTTTGCCCTGTGCAAAGCCATTAATTATTGGGGACTAGGAAATATCAGGAATCTCACAAGAATTATTGTCACGTTTTAGGGGCACTCTTGCCACTGAGCTTACACAGAGGTAAGGGAAATGCATTTCCTTATTCCTTGGACTTACCACCTGTTTCTTTCCATGAAAAACGTGGATTCTCCTTTCCTGAACTCGTTCCTGAAGCTGCCCCAGTGTTTGTGCATCCACCTGCAAAGGCTGAGCTGGTCAAACCAAGGCACCCCCCTGAAGAGACACGAACACGTCCAGTTCAACGAATTCCTGGTCATGGACATCTACAAATATCGGGTTCCTGGTCCCAAATCCAGCCAGGAGCAGCTCTGCCAGAAAAATTCCGAGGAGACAACCCCTGAAATTAAGGATGGGAGAGCGGGGAAACCTTCAGGTACCTCCTTTGCCAATAAAATAGTTCAGCTCTTTCTGCATTTCAGGGATGAAACTTTCTCTGCCGGATTGAGCCATGAGCAGCATCTTGGGGTCTGCAAAGAGGAGAGAAATCTCTTTGCCATTCCCAAATTTACAGTTCCGTTTGGATAATTTCATTTTGATCCTACTAAATGTATATTAAAAAATAAATTATAAAACATAGCACAGAATTCACATATTTTATGTCCAAAGGTGTGTTGAATTTGGGATGTCCCAGGGTTTTTCTTGTTAGGGATCTCTTCCAAGGCTTCAGGACAAGCAGAGAAGGAATGCTGGGAATGGTGAATTCCTCAAAAACAGTTGGAAAATCCAGCTGTTGGAGGCCTGTCCTTAGGCAGCTCAATGCTCCCTTTAGCTGGGATTTTGGACACATGGGCATTTCCATATTTGTCATGTAAAATGAATTTGAATAAAATATCCATTTCCTTTGGATATTAAAATCAATAAAATACCTCCATATCCCATGTTGAAAGGCACTGCAGGAGCAGGGGTGCTGTTCTTAGCAACAGCATTAAAGTTAAATTCCTGAATTTCTCCTTCCTCTGGCAGATGCAGAACAACCAGCTGGTACCAAACCTCTCTTCATGAATGGTGCCTCCTCTTCCTCCTCCTCTTCCTCATTTTTAATGTCCCCAGGAACTTTCCCACTTGCTGCATTCCCTGAGTGCAGGTAAGTTAGAGATTTGTACCCTCTCTCTTCATTTCTGTCCTTCAAATTGTCTCCCTTTCTTCTGTTCTTGTCCTGAGGCTGCCCAGTCACAGAATGAAACCTTTTTCCCAGCTCCTGTGCTTGTCTCTTGGGTGATTTTTAGTCCTGGGAAAGGGAGTAGGGCAAGTAACAAGTAAAACTCAAAATCTCCTTCCTCTGGTTCATGGTGCAGTAAATCCTTCTGAACAGTCACAATCTCATTGCTGCTGTTTTTCTCTAGCCCTTCTCTTCCTTCATTTTCAAATGGTTGTAAGAAGTCCATAGGTTTGTTTCTTTTTCCTCAGACGTTTTTGATTTCAGTTGCACCTGCCATGATTCCACTTGGTAAATCACCCTTGGGGCTTCTGCTGATAATCCTTTTCCACAGAATTCCAGAATGGTTTGGGTTGGTAGGGAACTTAGGGACCTTCTCATGGGCAGGGACACCTTCCACTATCCCAGGTCACTTCAAACCCCATCCAGCCTGTCCTTGAGTACTTCCAGGGATGGAGCAGCAGCTTTGAATCCCATAATCCCAGAATGGTTTGGGTTGGAAGGAGACTTGGAGATCATCCAGCCCTGCCATGGGCAGGGCCACCTTCCACTGTCCCAGATCACTTCAAACCCCATCCAGCCTGGCTTTGGAACACTTCCAGGGGTGGAGCTTGGACCACAGAATGGTTTGGGTTGGAAGGGAACTTGGACCAACCAATCCAAGACCATCCCATCCCACCACTTGCCATGGGCAGGGACATCTTCCACTAGACCAGGAACATTGCAGGGATGGAGCAGCCACAGCCTCCACTGCAAATCCCCTCAGGGAGCCCCACCCTTGCTCCAGGCAGGAATTGTGGCTGTGATGCCTTCTTGAGGCTGACCTGGAACAAGAGACTGGACAGAGCAAAAGGATAAAGTAGGGATTAATTAAAAGGCCTCAGTGGGCACACTTGGGCAGCACAAAAGCCTGTCCCCGGGTCACACCCAAGATGCACCCGAATGGTCACATAAAAATGGCCCCCGATCACCAGGTCCCACACTTTTAAAAGTTCTGGTCCATCAGCACATTGGGGTCAATTGTCCAACCACAGCTTCAGGTTATGAAGCTCCATCCTCCCCGTTTTTCCTTCTCACTTCACCGTTGTTTTTGTTCTTGGGCCCAAAAGTTGTCCTTGGCCCCAAGCTAGAGAAGGAATTACTTTATCTATCTGCTCTGAGGAGACCTTAAGTAACACTTAATGCGAAACCCAAAACCACCCACTAAAACAGCACGGAATCCTAAAAAAAAAAAAAAAAACCCCGCAAAAGCTAAAGCTTGAGGCGTAGCTGCTCTGGTGCCTGTGTGTGACCAGTGTCCCCGCAGGGCCCCGCTGTACCTGTACCGCCTGATGGCCGTGGTGGTGCACCACGGGGACATGCACTCGGGACACTTCGTCACCTTCCGGCGCGCGCCGGGCGCCCGCGGCAGCCAGTGGCTCTGGATCTCGGACGAGTCCGTGCGCAGGGCCAGCCTGCACGAGGTGCTGGCTGCCAGTGCCTACCTGCTGTTCTACGAGCGTGTGCGGGGCCGGGCCCAGCCCCAGCCCCAGAGCCCGGCCCGGCACTGAGCCAGGAGCGCCGGCGGATCGCGCCTCTCCCGTTACGCAAACCTCCCTTCTCCGGGCTCCTTTCCCCACGGTGACGGCTGGGAGTCGCGGTTTGTACCCGAATCCCGCCGCTCCAGCGCCCTGCAGCCCCGGGTGCGCGTTGAGAAGCGTTTTCCTGCCTTGGCCCGAGGCTTTGTTCCGTGTCCTGACACGGCACTTTTCCCAGGGAGATGCTTTACCCCGCACGTTTCACGTCCCAAAGGGGAGCCCTGGAAAGGGTTGATGTCAAGCTGCTGTTGAAGAGCCCATCCCAGTCCCTCCCTCCCCTGGCACCTCTCCATTATGCACCAGCCCCTCCAGGTTCCTTTCCCTGTGGCAATGGCTGGGAATTGTGTTTTGTACACAAATTCCTGGAGCTGTCCCGATGTCCAGTCCCACGTGTGTTGAGAAGCCTTTGTCTGTCAGGCAGGGATTTTTCCCCAAGGCTCTATTCCCAACGTGTCCCAGTGGGGAGCCCTGGGAGGGGGCGATGGGAAGCTGCTGTTGGCAAAGGCAATGATTTAAGACACAAAGTGCCTTGAGCTTCCCTGAACAGCTGCATTGCCACTGGCCCAGCCCTCTGCATGCCCACCGTGTCCTGGGAATGCCTCACAACCACGGGATGAACTCATGGAATCACATTTCTCCTGACCTATCAAGTCAAGGCATCTCCACAAAGATTTCCCCGTTCACACGATTTCCCTCCTACTTTCCTTCTTTATAAAGTCCTTCTCCTGGTTTAAATGGCTTTATCCAGGAGATAATTTTGTATCTATTAAGAGTTGAAACCTTAATTTATTGCTCCATACCTTTGGAATATAGCTGGAATCAGCACATGGAAGTGTTTGCTAGTGCTCAGTGTTGTCATTTCCTTCAGCACTGTTGAATCCAGTTGTTTTGTAGCATCAACCACAACTTTTAATGCTGTGATTTCCAAGCTGCTGTAACTGTTCTAGACTTGCCCTTCCCATTTTATTGCTGGAATCTGCTATTCCCAGCATCGGGATCCTCACTCCTGGCTTGCAGCTGAGCTGTAGAGCAGCCCCTGGCCTTGTTAAATGGAATATAAACAACAGGGCCAGGATTGGTGGACACTTACTGGTTTCTTGAAGAAATCTGGGAATCCTGCATCAGCTCCAGGCTGCCCTGTAAATAGAAATATGGGGAATTCTGCTGCTCTGGATTGTTTGACGTGCAAAAAAAAAAAAAAAAAANTTTTGAGGGAAAAAAAAAAAAAAAAAAAAAAAAAAAAAAAGATTAAAAAAAAAATCCCAAAGCACAGAGGGAAAAGCAGCAAAAATCTTCCTTTAAAAACCTGCTTTTAAATGACCAGGAATAAAATATGTAGGTTGTTTTTAGCTCTTTTCTGTCCTTGTAAGCTTGGAGGAGAAAAATCCCTCATGAGACAAGCTTTTTTCAGTGTGAAGTTTTCAAATAACAACTGTCTTAAATAGTTTTTTTTAGGGCAACTTTGTACCTCATGAATTCATAGTGCTGCCCAAAGCTTGGGGGTGTTGACACTTCCTCAGGAGAGGCTCCAAACCAGCCAAAGCAGGAGTGGTAAAATGGGTGTATATGCAGAATTATTTACACAACTCATCATTCCAGAGTCTGGAGCACAATTCCTGGCCCAGGTAATGCTCATAGTACATAAATATTGATAAATCCACTGCTGGGCTGGGTCCTGGTTCCTGGCTGTGCTGCACGAGCAGTAGCTTGGTTTTAACCTGTTTTAAATTGTAGAAAACCAAGGAAACAAAACAAAACAAAACAAAAACCACCTTGAAGAATGCAAAATGCCAAAAATTTGCTCTGGTTGTTGAAGGGAGAGCTGACAGAGCTGGAGAAGGAGCCAGCCCTCCCTACTGGGAGCCATCTAAAACCATCAGCCCAACTTCTCCCTCCAGCAGATCTGCCCCTGCACCTCAGAACTGAAACCATTTCCAGTGCCAGCATTCTGTCCTGCATTCTCCACGCTCTGCTTGGGGGTTTTTCCTGGAGCTGGGAGTTCAGCTGAGCAGCCCCTTGGCTTAGTTGTGCTGGAGGAGGGGCAGAGGATACGCACACTGTGGACTGAAATCTGAAATCTGGCAGCTGGGACAGTCACCTCTTCCTGCACAGCCAGCAGGTTTTCTTTTGCCAAGAGCTGTTTCCCTGGGCTGTGGATTGACTCTGGATCTCCCTCAAGGGCTATCAAGGGGAGGGTTGAGCCTTTTTCTGGCTTTGCCTGGTGGGGAGGAGTGGATGGGCTTGGCTTAACCCTCAGGTGAGGAAGGGAGCAAAGCCCAGCACCTCAGTCCTGGCCCTGAGCTGTGCCAGATGCTCCCAGCCCCCTGTGAGCTGGGGATCTGTGCAGGGCTTTGGGAGCTCATCCTCCCCTTTGGAGGTCCCAGGGCTCTGTGTTTGCCAGCCAAGCCTCCCCTTTGGAGGTCACTGGGATCTGTCTTTCCAGAGGTCACAGAGCTCTGTGTTTTCCAGCCAGACCTCCCTCCCCTTTGGAGGTCACTGGGATGTGATTTCCAGCCAAGCCTCCCCTCTGGGAGGACTCTGCAGTCACAAGGCTCAAACGCTGGTACTCGTCCCTCCCAAGCTGCCGTGGTGGAGAAGATGTTAATAAATTGTAAAGAATTAAGAGCTCCGAGATGACATCTCTGTGTTTGGATTGTTCTTGTCTTATTTTGTGTGTTAATTTAAAAATGTCTGTTCCTGTCCAAGCACTGCACTGCTGTTTGGAAGTTGCTTTTTTTTCCACTTCAGGGTATTTTTGTAACTGTACAGTAGCAATAAAAGATCAAACTTGGTAGAAAAATCAGTGTGGGGATGTCTTGAAACAAACACCAAGCTGGGAGCCAAAGGGATTGAAACAACACAAGCCCTGGATAAGAAGGATTTTCTGTAGGAGCTCTTCAAGCTCCACAGAGCATCTCGGAGTGGCAGAGGGTGGGAAGTACCAACTCCCAACTGTCTGCACAGGCCTTAATTCCATAGGAATAATGGACCTACCACTGAAAGCCAGAGCCCAGCACTAATTCTAATTCCAGTGGCTATAGCCAGGTTACAGAGGATTTGGTTCCCATTCTCACCCAGAACTTCCCATTCCTGCATGCCTCGAGATCTCCCGGGGACTGGGCAGAATTCCCTCTTTTCCAGCAAGGCATGGGAGGTGATGGCTTTCAGGGAGTCAGGATGGCATCCCTAGGGATAATTATTTAGGAAAATACACTCTCAGAGTGACAGCCTTCCAGTGGAAACGGGACAACCCAGTTTTTCCCCACAAGGGCTTTTTTTTTTTGCTGCCTGGTTTTTGTACAAAGGACCTGACGGAGGAAGAATCTTGTGCTTCCTCCTGCAAGAGCAGCGTCCGTCCCCCAGGAGAAAGGAATTCATGCAGACAGGAGTCACAGTGACTCAAACACTTGTCCAGCCACACTGCACTCCCTGTCCTCACACCTCAGCACTCCCCTTCTCCATGTCAGGCTCGGTTTTGCTTTATTTTAAATTAAAAAAACCCAAGCAAACCACAGCTCATTGACAGAAAGCATCACCTGTAGAGTGTCAGCTTTAAACGATCCCAGTGTGTGGCTCACAGTGTTTACAAACTGCTGCCCCCAGGCCATGGAGCATTTTCGTCTTGGAACACTGCTTAGATGATAAAGATCAGCTGAGAACAAACTTCTTCCCGAGCAAAACAAGGGTAGCAATCAGCAAAAACAGGGATCAGCAGGACCAGAGCAACATTTCCCAGAGGAAAAAACCTTCCCATGGAATGGCCACAGGCTTTAGCAGCAAAATCACCGAATCCCTCGTGTCCATTTGCTCCTCCATTCCCTTGAATCACCAGAGGGGAATCCACGGTTTTTAGCAGCAACTAAAACTTCACGTTCCAGAGCCCGAAGGCCCCGACGACGGCTGAACACTTCCCTGCCTGGCCCGGGGCAGGACTTTCCTGAAGGTGAGGTTGACCCTGGGGGCCAGCACCCTCCTGCGTGGGGGCAGGCTGTGGTACCAGTGCAGGTTGGTGGGGTGCTTCATGAGGAGCAGGCTCCCGTGGGCCAGCTGCAGGGTGATCCTCCCTGTGCCCGGCATCCCTCCCTTCCCCCGGCGATCCCGGCGCCGGAACACGAAATCCCGGCAGGCTCCGAAGGACACGGAGGCGATGGGGCTGCGGGGAACCAGCTCCTTCTCGTCGTCCCGGTGCTCCCCGATGTGGTCCAGGCCATCTTTGTACCTGTGCGCACAGCTCTAGCAGTTAATTACTTATCAATAATAATAGCAATAATAATTATATTACCAGTAATATAATACAATGATTATTTCCCAGTTAAATCTCAAGCCAAACAAATCAAATGCTGCACAAGTTTGGGGTGTTTTGGTTTTGGTTGGGGTTTTTTTTTGTTGTTTCATTTGAAGCAAAAGCTGCTCGGTGCAGCTGGAAAGGGGCTGTACCTGTTGATAAGGACGAAGTTAAAGGTGTGTCCTGTTTCTGAGGTGACTCGCTCCCGGATCCGCGTCAGCACCGGGATCCACGGCTTAGGGTGGAATGTGACCCCTGAGTAAGTGTAGGACAAGCCAGGGTCTCCGTAGGTGACCTTCTTCCTGGGAATCTTGTGCCATGTGCCAAAGACGTGCAGTTTTGTCAAGTCATCTGTTAAAACAACACAGGAGAAGGATCAAACCCGGGTTTTATCGCTGCACTGTCCAACATTCTCCTGGATCTGCAGCTTCTGGGAATCTCCAAACAGGAATGAGGGCGCTCATGTAAACCCAAAAGCTGCCACCCTTGCTCCCAGGGTTTGTGTCCCAGTGAAGCTGGACACTGCCTTGCTCTGCCCCTTGAACGGGACGAGCAGGACCAGCACCCCCATCGCATACCTCACACACTGCACCTCCAAATTCCACTCCAGGATTATCCCTTGACAATCACTTCCAGCTCAGCAAAACCAACCCTGCGGGGTCAGACCTGTGTTCTTGGCTGCTCAGGGCCATGTTATGCAAACACCAGGTGGCTGAAGAAATCTCCCGGTGCCTGCCAGCTGTGCCAGGGCCCTGGGAATTGCTCTGGGACTCACCTGGGTGGGCTGGGCAGGGAAATGCTCCACTGGGAAGGGGTAAGGGGGATATGGAGGGGAATACAGCTGGACACAGAAGGGTTGAGTTCGGAAGGGACCAGTGGGGTCATCCAGGCCACCCTCCTGCCCAAACAGGGTCTCCAGGAGCACTGTCCGGGCCTTTCGGGATGCCTCCGGGGCCTCCCTGGACAGCCCGTGCTCCGGCACCCTCACAGGGCAGGAATATACCTTCGAAATACTCCACCTCCTTCTCCAGCTCCTGGAAGATCTCGTCCGCCTCGGCCTTGCCGAATAGGATGCGGTAGTCACAGCTGAGCCCCTCGGCGCGGATCTCCCGCGGCGGGGGCCGCCCCGGGCCGGGCTCCTCCAGCCGCGGCCTCTTCCCGCCGCCGCCATCCCTCGCCTGCCCGCGGGGCAGTTTAACCACGAATCCGTCCATGGGCGGACCCGGGCCCGGGAGCGACGCCCGAGGGAGGGACGGGGGGAGCGAGAGCCGCGATCCCGCGGGAAACGGGAGCGCGCGCCAGGGATGGCGGCGCTCGAAGCCCCGCCCCTCCGCAGTTAGCCACGCCCCCCAACGCAGGCGCGCGGTTTTGGCGCCAAATCCGAGTCCCGCCCCCCGCCGGTTCCGCGCTGCTGCCGCCCCTCACTCAGCCCCGGCCTCCCTCGCTGCAGCCCCGCTCCGCCGCAGCCATGATCGGGCAGAGGACGCTGCACTCTTTCTTCGGCCCCGCGCCGGCCAAGAAGCGCGGCCGCTCCCCGGAGGCGGGCGGCGATTCTGAGGTAGCGGTCGGGGGGCTGAGGGAGCCCGGGGCTCTGGAGGAGGGGAGAGGGGAGGGAGGAGAGGGGTCCTGTGGCGGCACGTGATGTCTGGCTCTGCGTGCGGGGAGGGGGCCAGGGGGCGCCCGCGGCCTTTCCTGAGGGGAGGTGCGGGGGGA
>WAAG01062089.1:150724-185713 GCA_013390105.1 Tichodroma muraria
CGCCGCCGCGGGCCGGGCGGGCGGGCGCGGAGCAGGAGCAGCTCGCCGTGTACAACCCCGCGGCGCTGCGCCGCCCGGCCCTCGCCAAGTTCGTGCTGGGCTCCTTCGACGACAACTCCTCCGATGATGAGCTGATGGCCACGGCCTTCAGGGTGGGCCGGCGCCGCAGCAGCCTGGCCGGGGTGGGGGGTACCGTCTCCGAGCCCCCCACCGTGAGCGCCCTTCTGGAGCCCAGCGCCGGCATCAGGTACGGGTGGCAACCCCCGGTGGCCGGAGCGAGGCCAGACAGGGATGTCCCGGTTAGGGAGGGTGGGTGCTTGTGGTGGGTGCATTGCTGTTGGTTAAATTGGGGTGCACTCGTGCTGGTGCTCCTCGGAACCCCAAGATGATGCCCCCAATCCTGCTCCCTTGGAGGGGGGAGAGCCAGTGTCCTTGGCTGTGTAACAGCAGTGCCACCTGCACGAGTGTGGCAAAGACCAGGGCAGGAGGCGTCCTCCCAAAATCTCTAATTTGGATGTGGGGCAGCTCACTCCTTGCTGGCTGCACTGGGCAGCTCCCATGGGAGCACAGCTGACGTCCAGAAGAAACAACTGGAAGCCAAATGCTGCTGCCTGCCTCGTCCGGCTGCTCTGCTCCGGCTAAAAATAACAAACCTTTGGCTACAGGGACGTGTTGTAACACTCCACAGCCCGATGGTGGCTCTTGCCACGCTGGGTTTGAAGTGGTGCTGCCAGCAGTATCCCTGCTGCTCTTCTTCCACAAATAAGGAATTTCCTTATGTCTTGCCTGAGTGACATTGTAGATGTAGTTGGTGACCTTTGCAGGACAGGTTTTGGCAGGGGGTTTGGGGCTGGGCTCTCTGGGGTGGCCCTGGGCTCAGTGACAGCCACCATATCCCACCACAGGCCCAGCATGTCAGGGCTGAACCTGGCGAAGAGGAGCCACAGGAAGATGGACCTGCAGCGGGATTTTTCCGTTGCCTCCCCAGCCGAATTTGTCACCCGCTTTGGTGGCAACCGTGTCATCGAGAAGGTCCGTCCACACATGTCCCTGCTTGTGCCTGGGTAGGGGGTCACTGCTTTTTGCAGGGACATCTTTGAGTGCTGCCTGAATGTCCTGTGTCCACCAGGCTTGGAGCAAGCCCAGAGCTGTCCATTCCATGGCTTCACTCACTCTCATGGGTTGGGAGAGGGAACCCCATGCAGCATCTTTGCACAAACGATGGCCAAAGTCCCATCCTTGGTTATCCCCAGTGCCAGACATCCCAGATGTTGTTGAGGAGTCTCATGCTCTGCTGGGATGTACAACCAGCTGTCGGAGAGCTCCTGATTAACACATTCCCCCCTGCTTTGCTTCACACCCATCGCTGCCACCCTTGGGGTAGCAAGGACAGGGTTCACCCTGCCACCCCCTGTCCCTGTCCCCCCAGGTCCTCATTGCCAACAACGGCATCGCTGCTGTGAAGTGCATGCGCTCCATCCGCCGCTGGGCCTACGAGATGTTCCGCAACGAGCGCGCCATTCGCTTCGTGGTCATGGTCACCCCCGAGGACCTCAAGGCTAATGCAGGTAATTCCTGAGAATATTCAAAAAAAGGAAGTTCCCTACCTGGGGCTGAGCCGGGGCAGCCCTTTCCTGCCTGGCATGTGAGGGCTCTGCACAGCCTGCAGTCGCTCACTGTCCTCCTGCGCAGCCAGATCCAGGAGTAAATAATTTTTCCTTGCTCTAGCCTCCCCGGGATGGAGGATTTGGGAAGGGGTGCCACTCAGGGCTCTGGCTCCCACCACTCCCCGTGCTCTCTTGCAGAGTATATCAAGATGGCAGATCACTACGTGCCTGTCCCTGGAGGGACAAACAACAACAACTATGCCAACGTGGAGCTGATCGTGGACATTTCCAAACGGATCCCAGTCCAGGTAGTGGCCATTTGTGTGCCTCCCCTCTCCTTGCCAAGGGCAGTTGCTGGGCAGAGGGGACACCCCAAAAGGGGGTAATTCCCTGTATGCTGAGGAGCTGGGCATGGTGGGAGATGCCAGCACAGGGATAATGCTCCCACTGCCTCTCCTCCTTGTGCCAGGCGGTGTGGGCTGGCTGGGGACACGCCTCGGAGAACCACAAGCTGCCAGAGCTGCTGCAGAAAAATGGGATAGCTTTCCTAGGTAAGGTCTCACTGCTTCTCTGTGTTGGCTGTTGGGCTGGTGTGTGCACTCACAGTCCCTGCCAGGGACACTGCACTGGGAGTGCTCCTTTGGTGTCTCTGGCATGCCCAACCCATGGAGTGGCAGTCCTCAGGCTGGTTTTCTGGGGCATTCCCAGCAATCTTGCTGTTTTTTTCTTTCCCTGTAATGTTCAGGCTGATGCAGTGTTCACAGAGGAACATTGGGTGGGAGCAGACCTTGTGAGATTCCCAGCCTAAGCTCCCCTTGGAGAAGGGTTGAGCTTTGTCCTGAGCTGGGCAGTGGGTTTGGGGTGGTTCCTGCATCCCCATCCTTGCAGAAGGCTGGCGGGTCCGACTCCATGATGTAGGGATGGACTGGTGGGTTGGACACCCCCTCAGCCCTTCTCTCCCTCTCCAAAGGTCCCCCCAGTGATGCCATGTGGGCTCTGGGGGACAAAGTCGCCTCCACCATCGTGGCTCAGACCCTGGAGATCCCCACACTGCCGTGGAGCGGGAGCGGTGAGTGCCTCCTCACAGCCCCCACACCCTCACTGCTCCCCCCTCCCTCCTCCCTGCCTCTCCTTCCCCCCAAAACAAGCACCAGGATTGGGGTCCTTGTCCCAGCTGGCCACACATATTGGGGACCCCATTGCAGCAGCTGATTCAGGCAGGGGGATTTTGGAGATGGCGTGCGTGGGAACAAGGGAAGTGATGGAATCCTCAGCTCCCTGGGCACACCCAGTGTGGCACCCCAGCCGTGCCATCGTGGTGGTGACCATAGCCCCGGCCATATCTGCAGGTCTGGTGGCCCAGTGGTCTGAGGAGGACCAGAAGCATCAGCAGGCCATCAGCATCCCCCTGGAGACGTACGCACAGGGCTGCGTGAAGGACGTGGAGGAAGGCCTGGAGGTAAAGCTGAGCCTGTAGGCAGCTGCTTATCTCTTGCCCAGCATGATTCCTCCTCAGAGCCTGCCTGCCCTGGCCCTTCTGGCCTCCCAGCACACACCACAGTGACACAAGGCTGTGCCAGCAGAGATTTGTCCCACTGAATGAATGTCACTCGGGATAATCCTGCTCAGGGACGCCTGGAGTTGTGTGGGCTGTCAGGGTGGTGGGCTGGGGTCCAAAACACTGCAGTCACCCCAGCCCTTGACCCTCTCAGGTGGCCATGAGGATCGGCTACCCCCTGATGGTCAAGGCAGCAGAAGGTGGCGGGGGCAAAGGCATCCGAAAAGTGGAAGCAGCAGAGGAATTTAGCGCCTGCTTCCGGCAGGTGAGAGGTGCTTGGAACGCTCATCCCTGTCCCATCCCGGCAGGGTCCTGCTCCCACCCGGGGCACCTCCCACTTCCTGCCGCAACTCTGCCTCCATCCTGGGATGAATTTCGGGCGGTGATGCCAGAGCACGACCCTCTCCCCCGCCGCAGGTGCAGGCGGAGGCGCCCGGATCCCCCATTTTCCTGATGCAGCTGGCGCAGCACGCGCGGCACCTGGAGGTGCAGGTCCTGGCAGATGAGTACGGCAACGCCATCTCCCTCTTCAGCCGCGACTGCTCCATCCAGCGCCGCCACCAGAAGATCATCGAGGAGGCGCCGGCCACCATCGCTGCCCCCGCTGTCACCGAGGTGATGGAGAAGGTGAGTGGCCTGCTCTAGGGACAGCACGAGGTTTTAGTGGGAAACTAGGCTGGGTTTATTGGGGTTTTAAGGAAGGGAGGGACCCCTGAGCTGAGCAGGACTCCCTGTCCAGGGTGGTCTGGCACAGGAACAGCCTCCCTAGGGAAGGGATCACAGCCCTAAGCCTGCCAGAGTCCAGGGAGCGTTTGGACTTTCCGGCACATGGTGGGGTTTTGGGGGCCTCCTCTGCACAAGCAAGAGTTGGATGCTGATCCTGCGGGTCCCTTCCAAGCCAGGATGCCCCATGATCCAGGATTCCATGATCCAGGGGTTTCCCTCTCTCGCAGTGCGCTGTCCGCCTGGCCCAGATGGTTGGGTACGTCAGTGCAGGCACCGTGGAGTATCTGTACGGGGAGGACGGGAGCTTCCACTTCCTGGAGCTCAACCCCCGCCTGCAGGTGGAGCACCCGTGCACGGAGATGGTGGCGGATGTGAACCTCCCGGCTGCTCAGCTGCAGGTACCTGCACACACGGGTCACTCCAGGGGTGTTACAGGAGGCAGTTTGGGCACTTAGGGAGGAGCACTGGGCTGGAGCCTGGCAGAGGGAAGCTGCCTCAAATCCCAGCATGGAGGGTGCAGGTGAAAGCAGTGTGGCAGCTTTCCTTCTACTCTGGCTTCTCAGTGGGAACTCTCCATTCAGACTCTCTTGTCGGTGTCTCCCTGGCAGCTGAGTCCTTTGTCTCTCCTGCAGATTGCAATGGGCATCCCCTTGCACAGGATAAAAGACATCAGGGTGCTGTATGGGGAGAGCCCCTGGGGGGACACCCCCATCTGCTTCCATAGCCCCTCCAACCCCCCCGTGCCCAGGGGCCACGTCATTGCTGCCCGCATCACCAGCGAGAACCCCGAGGAGGTGAGCTGGGCGTTGGGGTGGGGACAAGGGGACTCTCCCACCTGTAGGTTTGAACTGGGCATGGTCCTCCCCAGCCAGACTGGACATGGGAGACATGACGATGTTCATGGGACTGATGCAATCCGTGGGGGTTGCCCCTTCCCTGTCTCGGTGCACGAGTCTCAATCCTGGTTCCTCCATCTCTGCTCTGTTTTGGCTCAGGGTTTCAAGCCCAGCTCGGGGACAGTGCAGGAGCTGAACTTCCGCAGCAGCAAGAACGTCTGGGGGTACTTCAGCGTGGCAGCAGCTGGGGGGCTGCACGAATTTGCTGATTCCCAGTTTGGACACTGCTTCTCATGGGGAGAGAACCGAGAGGAGGCCACCTCGTGAGTGTGGCGGGATGAGTTGGAGGGCACGTGTCCTTGGGAAGAGTCAGAATTGGTGTATGAGCTGGGAGAATTGGTTTTTATCTGACAGGACCAGAACAGTGCTGCTGTGCTAAGCACCTGGCTGTCTGGCCAAAGCCAGAATTTTTTGGATTGTGGTGGTGCTATGGCCCCAGTTCATCCACCTGATCCTCAAGGACATGCGGAAGTCATCTGCTGAGCATTGAGTGCCCATGAGCAGCAGTGTCCATTCAGGAACTGAGCAGCAGTTTCATTCAGGGCTGTTTCATGGCCAGGTTGGATGGGGCTTGGAGTAACCTGGTCAAGTGGAAGGTGTCCCTGCCCATGGCAGGGGATGGAATAAGAGAGTTTTTAAGGTCCCTTTCAACCCAAACCGTGCAGTGATTGTACTCTATAAAGGTTCTGGGGTCTCAGGAGCTCATCNCTCCGGGCTGAGGGCGGCCGGCAGCGGGGGTGGGGGGGGCTGCGGTGCTGGAGCTCTGGGGACGGGGCCGCGGTTTCGGCGGCACAGCCGTGCCCGCGGTTCTCCCTCTCCCTCCCCAGGGCCCGTGAATGTTGCCGGCCGCGCTGCTCCTGCTCGCCGTGCTGCTGCTCGTTTGGGCCAAAATGTNAGTTCATCACCCCAGGCTCTGAAACTTCCCAGCTGAGAGCCAGGGTGAGCTCTTCCTCTGCTGAGAGCCAGGTGCCACCTTCTCAGTCACTAATGAAGGGCTTTTCTCCCTGAAAGGAACATGGTGGTGGCCCTGAAGGAGCTGTCTATCCGTGGAGATTTCCGGACCACGGTGGAGTACCTGATCAAGCTGCTGGAGACGGAGAGCTTCCAGACCAACGAGATACACACGGGCTGGCTGGACCACCTGATCGCTGAGAAAGTGCAGGTGGGGGTGATGCCCTGGGATCACCACTCCCCTTCCTTGGGATAAGACCCAAACCCTGTCATTTTTGCCCCCACAGGCAGAGAAGCCAGACACAATGCTGGGGGTTGTCTGTGGTGCCCTGAACGTGGCAGATGCTGCTTTCAGGACGTGCATGACTGACTTCCTGCACACGCTGGAGAGGTACGGAGAGGGGGCTGCCAAGGCGGGGCTCAGTCATGTGGGGGGAAACCTCCACCAGACCAGGCTCCATTGCTCCACGTCCCATCCAACCTGGCCTTGAGCAATTCCAGGATTGGGGCAGCCACAATGGAGACCTGAGTATTGTTCTTCTGGGTGTTCTGAGTGTTGATATTCCTTCCATTTTTGCAAATTTAGTGACAGTAGCACTGTGACACTCAGGGACAGGGGTATCTGCTGTGGCTCACAGCTCTGGCTCCTCAGCTATCACTTTGTCTGGACAGTAGGAAAGACTTCCCATGGCTGGGAAAACAGCTTTCAAGGGGAAGTGGCTTGGCTGTGCAGCTTGCTTTTATTGTTGAATATCAAGGTTATTCCTCCAGCCTTGAAGGACTCCCAGGGCTTTCCCATGCACCTTATCTGAGTGTTTTGCCAGTGCCTGGCCTCCCTCCAGGTCTGGCTGTGCATGGTGCTCATGTGGGTCACTTAAAGCTGTCACTGGTCCCCTCTAGTCACCATCATGCCTTCCCACCAGGACTGGGAGCACTGCTGACATACAACACTCTTGGAGAGGCCGGGAATGCCGTGAGGCCTGATCCCTCCATTGTGTTTCAGGGGCCAGGTGCTGCCAGCAGCCTCCCTGCTGAATATCGTTGATGTGGAGCTCATCTATGAGGGTGTGAAGTACATTCTGCAGGTGAGGGCAGGGCTGTGCTCCCCCCAAGCCAGCCACAGCGCTTCTCCAGGGGTCAGGCACATGCTCCTGTCCCAAGGGAGAAAAGTGAAATAAATACAAGGTTGTCATTTAAAAATGGGCAACATAAAAATGAGGTTGATAACCTCATAACCTTAACAACCTCATTTTAACCTGACAGACATTTTCAGCTGTTGCCCTGAGTTTATTAAGGGACTTCATTTTCTTGCTTTTAAACCAAATTAGCTGGACTTCATGCAAAACTCCTTATTCATTATGAAAGTGGCAGGTGAGCCATGTTTTGCACCAGCTCTGGGCTGTGAGCTGAGTTAAACCAGCTCCGGGCTGTGAGTTAAACCCGTTCTGGGCAGAGTTGAACAGCTCCTCGGTGCAGCCTGAGGTTGTGCCTCCTGCCTTCCCAGCACAGCCCCATCCTGTGGCAGCAGCTGTTGCACTGAGCGCGGGGAGGTGCCCCCCAGCCCCCAGCCTGGCTGTTCGGTGTGGTTTGGGGTTGCACTGAGGCTGTCCCCTGCCCGCAGGTCGCCCGCCAGTCGCTGACCACCTACGTGGTCATCATGAACCGCACGCACATCGAGATCGACGTGCACCGGCTCAACGACGGGGGGCTGCTGCTCTCCTACGACGGCTGCAGCTACACCACCTACATGAAAGAGGAGATCGACAGGTAACCCCCTGCCAGCGCCCCCATCCCTGCTCCCCGATGGCCGGCAGCCGGCTGGTGACACCTTTCCCTCTCCCATAGGTACCGGATCACCATCGGCAACAAAACGTGCACCTTCGAGAAGGAGAAGGACCCGACGGTGTTGCGCTCGCCCTGCGCGGGGAAGCTGCTGCAGTACATGGTGGAGGACGGCGGCCACGTGGACGAGGGGAAGGTTTATGCGGAGATCGAGGTGAGCTTTGCAGAAGAGCTGTAGGAGCAGCATTCGGCAGAGACGGAAACCCGCCGCACTGCTCGTGGGCTGTGCAGCCCGCGGGTGCTGCTGGCTCGGTGACGGTGTCCCCTCCTCCCCAGGTGATGAAGATCATCATGACGCTGGCGGTGGAGGAGGCGGGGCGGCTGCGCTACATCAAGCGGCCGGGAGCGCTGCTGGAGGCCGGCTGTGTCATCGCCCGCCTCCAGCTCGATGATCCCTCCAAAGTGAAGCCTGTGAGTCTCCTGGGGGCTGCCATCGCCTCCTGCTAGCTCCCAGCTGGCATCCTGGGAGTGCTCCCTAGGGGACAAAATAGAGGAGCTTCCGTGATGGGGCATCACAATGATGGTCATGCCAGGTCTTTGGGCTGTCTTTGGGCTCAAGTGCTGCTCCACATGGATTGCTCTGCTTCCTCGGTGTGCAGGGACTCACATGCACTACAAACATGCATTTATAGCTCTAAAATCTCCAGATTTTCTGTTTTGTTTCCATTATGAGGCGCTGGCAGAGCCACAACGCTGAATGTCAGGTGCTTCCTCTGTATCTGACCGAAAGCAGGGGTTGTGCTGGTTCCTCTGGGGCAGCTGCAGCTCTCAGGAGCTCTGTCCCTCTCAAAAAGGCCAGCTGAGCCCACCCCCTCTGCCCTCTCCAGGCACAGCCATTCACAGAGGGGCTCCCAGCCCAGCAGACCCTCCCCATCACTGGTGAGAAGCAGCACCAGATTCTCCGCAACGTGCTGGACAACCTGACCAACGTCATGAACGGCTACTGCTTGCCCGAGCCCTACTTCAAGACCAAGGTGGGTGCCAGGCCACCAGGTGTTTCACCCAGTTGCCATGAGGGCAAGTCCAGCCGCACCAGCTTCTGCTCCCGCAGGTGAAGGCGTGGGTGGCACAGCTGATGAAGACCCTGCGGGACCCTGCCCTGCCCCTGCTGGAGCTGCAGGAGATCATGACGAGCATTTCGGGAAGAATCCCGCTGGCCGTGGAGAAGTCCATCCGGAAGGTGATGGCGCAGTATGCCAGCAACATCACCTCCGTGCTCTGCCGCTTCCCCAGCCAGCAGGTGAGTGGCAGAGGGGGCTCACGTCCTCCTAACTGGAGCCAGCTCGGAGCTCCTGCCTGAATTTGCGCTGCCAAGATTTTCTAACAAATGAAATGAGTGAGGGAAATACGTGGAGGTTTGTGTTTTCTACGCGTGTTTGGTTTTATGTGTGCGTTTGCTTCTGTGTGCCTTTCTTTTTATGTTCATTTGTCACTTTGTGTTTTTCACTTTGGGAAAAAATTAAAAAGACAATGGAAAGGCTCTGGGTGGAGTAAGCACCTAGAGGAACTAGGTGAAAGGGGGAACTAGCAGCTTTGTGCCCCTAAGCCACCCTGGACCCTGTCCCCTCTCCCCACAGATCGCCAACGTGCTGGACACCCACGCAGCCACGCTGCAGAGGAAGGCTGAGCGGGAGGTCTTCTTCATGAACACGCAGAGCCTGGTGCAGCTGGTGCAGAGGTGAGCCCTGTCCTGTCTGTGACCCCCGTGTGCCCCCACGGCCACCTCCTCACAGCAAGATGGGCTCTTTGCTCCCCAGGTACCGCAGCGGCATCCGGGGCTACATGAAGGCTGTGGTGCTGGACCTGCTCAGGCGCTACCTGCAAGTGGAGACACAGTTCCAGCATGGTGAGGGCTCGGGGCTCTCTGGGGGAGCTGCAGGGCTCTCCAGAGGAGCTGCAGGGCTCACCAGACCCTGCCCCACAGCTCACTACGACAAGTGTGTCATCAGCCTGCGGGAGCAATGCAAACCCGACATGACCCCCGTGCTGGAGAGCATCTTCTCCCATGCCCAGGTGGCCAAGAAGAACCAGCTGGTGATCATGTTAATTGTGAGTACAGCCCATGCCTGAGACTTCAGGAGCAAGGGCTGGTGGCAGGGAAGAGCCAAGGCAGCTCTGCATCACTTGAGATGTCCATTCCTGTCTTGTTACTGCTTTATTTTAATTACCTCCTCTCTGTGGTGTTATGTCGCTACGTTTGGGTCAAAGAGGGTCCCTTTAAGTCCCTTTGGTCTTGTTCCCTTTGGCTGCATGGGACTGGGGGTGCAGGATGAAGCCATCCCCTGTGGGGCTGGGGTTTGGGATGAAGCCCTCCCACACAGCGAGGAGCCTGAGCTGAGCCATGGTGGTGTGACATTGCAGGACCAGCTGTGTGGCCGTGACCCCACGCTGACAGATGAGCTGACGAACATCCTCCACGAGCTGACACAGCTCAGCAAGGCCGAGCACTCCAAAGTGGCACTGAGAGCCCGGCAGGTCAGCCAGCACCGTGCAGTGCTATCCCATTCCTGTCCCCACCCCTGTCCCCCACGCTCCCAGCTCCTCTCTCCCCTGACAGGTGCTCATTGCCTCTCACATGCCCTCCTACGAGCTGAGGCACAACCAGGTTGAGTCCATCTTCATCTCCGCTATCGACATGTACGGACATGAGTACTGCCCTGAGAACCTGAAGGTTGGGAATTGCGTGTTTTTCCAGAGGGAATTTGGGCAGCTTCAGGGAGGGGGTCTGGCTGCAAGTGGTTTAGTCTTAAAAACAGCTAAAAATCACTCAAAGCCTTGCTTTAGTGGCTGTGTGGAGCAGGGGAGAGGGTGCACCCCAGTGCTGCCAGTCCCCATCCGTTGCTCCATGCTCCATTTGTCAAGGAACAGATGTGAGGATGTGTCTGTCTCTAGTGGTTTCCCTGTGGTGAGCTGGGTGTTCCATAGCACCCTAGTGACAAGTCCTGCACAGCCCCACATTGAGGGAACCCCTAAATAGAGCAGGGACATCTCACTTCATACTTGCCCTAAATTTTGCTTTCTTCCTGCAGAAACTGATCCTATCAGAAACCTCCATCTTTGATGTGCTTCCTGTGTTCTTTTACCACACCAACGAGGTGGTGCGCATGGCAGCACTGGAGGTGAGGCCCGGGGGGCACAGAGGGGGCCTAAGGGTGGCGTGGGGGGCCCAGGGGTGGCAGGGGCACGGTGGTACCTCCTGTGTCCCCTCAGGTGTACGTGCGGCGGGGGNTGGATGGGGCTTGGAGTAACCTGGTCAAGTGGAAGGTGTCCCTGCCCATGGCAGGGGATGGAATAAGAGAGTTTTTAAGGTCCCTTTCAACCCAAACCGTGCAGTGATTGTACTCTATAAAGGTTCTGGGGTCTCAGGAGCTCATCACCTCAGGAGTTCATCACCCCAGGCTCTGAAACTTCCCAGCTGAGAGCCAGGGTGAGCTCTTCCTCTGCTGAGAGCCAGGTGCCACCTTCTCAGTCACTAATGAAGGGCTTTTCTCCCTGAAAGGAACATGGTGGTGGCCCTGAAGGAGCTGTCTATCCGTGGAGATTTCCGGACCACGGTGGAGTACCTGATCAAGCTGCTGGAGACGGAGAGCTTCCAGACCAACGAGATACACACGGGCTGGCTGGACCACCTGATCGCTGAGAAAGTGCAGGTGGGGGTGATGCCCTGGGATCACCACTCCCCTTCCTTGGGATAAGACCCAAACCCTGTCATTTTTGCCCCCACAGGCAGAGAAGCCAGACACAATGCTGGGGGTTGTCTGTGGTGCCCTGAACGTGGCAGATGCTGCTTTCAGGACGTGCATGACTGACTTCCTGCACACGCTGGAGAGGTACGGAGAGGGGGCTGCCAAGGCGGGGCTCAGTCATGTGGGGGGAAACCTCCACCAGACCAGGCTCCATTGCTCCACGTCCCATCCAACCTGGCCTTGAGCAATTCCAGGATTGGGGCAGCCACAATGGAGACCTGAGTATTGTTCTTCTGGGTGTTCTGAGTGTTGATATTCCTTCCATTTTTGCAAATTTAGTGACAGTAGCACTGTGACACTCAGGGACAGGGGTATCTGCTGTGGCTCACAGCTCTGGCTCCTCAGCTATCACTTTGTCTGGACAGTAGGAAAGACTTCCCATGGCTGGGAAAACAGCTTTCAAGGGGAAGTGGCTTGGCTGTGCAGCTTGCTTTTATTGTTGAATATCAAGGTTATTCCTCCAGCCTTGAAGGACTCCCAGGGCTTTCCCATGCACCTTATCTGAGTGTTTTGCCAGTGCCTGGCCTCCCTCCAGGTCTGGCTGTGCATGGTGCTCATGTGGGTCACTTAAAGCTGTCACTGGTCCCCTCTAGTCACCATCATGCCTTCCCACCAGGACTGGGAGCACTGCTGACATACAACACTCTTGGAGAGGCCGGGAATGCCGTGAGGCCTGATCCCTCCATTGTGTTTCAGGGGCCAGGTGCTGCCAGCAGCCTCCCTGCTGAATATCGTTGATGTGGAGCTCATCTATGAGGGTGTGAAGTACATTCTGCAGGTGAGGGCAGGGCTGTGCTCCCCCCAAGCCAGCCACAGCGCTTCTCCAGGGGTCAGGCACATGCTCCTGTCCCAAGGGAGAAAAGTGAAATAAATACAAGGTTGTCATTTAAAAATGGGCAACATAAAAATGAGGTTGATAACCTCATAACCTTAACAACCTCATTTTAACCTGACAGACATTTTCAGCTGTTGCCCTGAGTTTATTAAGGGACTTCATTTTCTTGCTTTTAAACCAAATTAGCTGGACTTCATGCAAAACTCCTTATTCATTATGAAAGTGGCAGGTGAGCCATGTTTTGCACCAGCTCTGGGCTGTGAGCTGAGTTAAACCAGCTCCGGGCTGTGAGTTAAACCCGTTCTGGGCAGAGTTGAACAGCTCCTCGGTGCAGCCTGAGGTTGTGCCTCCTGCCTTCCCAGCACAGCCCCATCCTGTGGCAGCAGCTGTTGCACTGAGCGCGGGGAGGTGCCCCCCAGCCCCCAGCCTGGCTGTTCGGTGTGGTTTGGGGTTGCACTGAGGCTGTCCCCTGCCCGCAGGTCGCCCGCCAGTCGCTGACCACCTACGTGGTCATCATGAACCGCACGCACATCGAGATCGACGTGCACCGGCTCAACGACGGGGGGCTGCTGCTCTCCTACGACGGCTGCAGCTACACCACCTACATGAAAGAGGAGATCGACAGGTAACCCCCTGCCAGCGCCCCCATCCCTGCTCCCCGATGGCCGGCAGCCGGCTGGTGACACCTTTCCCTCTCCCATAGGTACCGGATCACCATCGGCAACAAAACGTGCACCTTCGAGAAGGAGAAGGACCCGACGGTGTTGCGCTCGCCCTGCGCGGGGAAGCTGCTGCAGTACATGGTGGAGGACGGCGGCCACGTGGACGAGGGGAAGGTTTATGCGGAGATCGAGGTGAGCTTTGCAGAAGAGCTGTAGGAGCAGCATTCGGCAGAGACGGAAACCCGCCGCACTGCTCGTGGGCTGTGCAGCCCGCGGGTGCTGCTGGCTCGGTGACGGTGTCCCCTCCTCCCCAGGTGATGAAGATCATCATGACGCTGGCGGTGGAGGAGGCGGGGCGGCTGCGCTACATCAAGCGGCCGGGAGCGCTGCTGGAGGCCGGCTGTGTCATCGCCCGCCTCCAGCTCGATGATCCCTCCAAAGTGAAGCCTGTGAGTCTCCTGGGGGCTGCCATCGCCTCCTGCTAGCTCCCAGCTGGCATCCTGGGAGTGCTCCCTAGGGGACAAAATAGAGGAGCTTCCGTGATGGGGCATCACAATGATGGTCATGCCAGGTCTTTGGGCTGTCTTTGGGCTCAAGTGCTGCTCCACATGGATTGCTCTGCTTCCTCGGTGTGCAGGGACTCACATGCACTACAAACATGCATTTATAGCTCTAAAATCTCCAGATTTTCTGTTTTGTTTCCATTATGAGGCGCTGGCAGAGCCACAACGCTGAATGTCAGGTGCTTCCTCTGTATCTGACCGAAAGCAGGGGTTGTGCTGGTTCCTCTGGGGCAGCTGCAGCTCTCAGGAGCTCTGTCCCTCTCAAAAAGGCCAGCTGAGCCCACCCCCTCTGCCCTCTCCAGGCACAGCCATTCACAGAGGGGCTCCCAGCCCAGCAGACCCTCCCCATCACTGGTGAGAAGCAGCACCAGATTCTCCGCAACGTGCTGGACAACCTGACCAACGTCATGAACGGCTACTGCTTGCCCGAGCCCTACTTCAAGACCAAGGTGGGTGCCAGGCCACCAGGTGTTTCACCCAGTTGCCATGAGGGCAAGTCCAGCCGCACCAGCTTCTGCTCCCGCAGGTGAAGGCGTGGGTGGCACAGCTGATGAAGACCCTGCGGGACCCTGCCCTGCCCCTGCTGGAGCTGCAGGAGATCATGACGAGCATTTCGGGAAGAATCCCGCTGGCCGTGGAGAAGTCCATCCGGAAGGTGATGGCGCAGTATGCCAGCAACATCACCTCCGTGCTCTGCCGCTTCCCCAGCCAGCAGGTGAGTGGCAGAGGGGGCTCACGTCCTCCTAACTGGAGCCAGCTCGGAGCTCCTGCCTGAATTTGCGCTGCCAAGATTTTCTAACAAATGAAATGAGTGAGGGAAATACGTGGAGGTTTGTGTTTTCTACGCGTGTTTGGTTTTATGTGTGCGTTTGCTTCTGTGTGCCTTTCTTTTTATGTTCATTTGTCACTTTGTGTTTTTCACTTTGGGAAAAAATTAAAAAGACAATGGAAAGGCTCTGGGTGGAGTAAGCACCTAGAGGAACTAGGTGAAAGGGGGAACTAGCAGCTTTGTGCCCCTAAGCCACCCTGGACCCTGTCCCCTCTCCCCACAGATCGCCAACGTGCTGGACACCCACGCAGCCACGCTGCAGAGGAAGGCTGAGCGGGAGGTCTTCTTCATGAACACGCAGAGCCTGGTGCAGCTGGTGCAGAGGTGAGCCCTGTCCTGTCTGTGACCCCCGTGTGCCCCCACGGCCACCTCCTCACAGCAAGATGGGCTCTTTGCTCCCCAGGTACCGCAGCGGCATCCGGGGCTACATGAAGGCTGTGGTGCTGGACCTGCTCAGGCGCTACCTGCAAGTGGAGACACAGTTCCAGCATGGTGAGGGCTCGGGGCTCTCTGGGGGAGCTGCAGGGCTCTCCAGAGGAGCTGCAGGGCTCACCAGACCCTGCCCCACAGCTCACTACGACAAGTGTGTCATCAGCCTGCGGGAGCAATGCAAACCCGACATGACCCCCGTGCTGGAGAGCATCTTCTCCCATGCCCAGGTGGCCAAGAAGAACCAGCTGGTGATCATGTTAATTGTGAGTACAGCCCATGCCTGAGACTTCAGGAGCAAGGGCTGGTGGCAGGGAAGAGCCAAGGCAGCTCTGCATCACTTGAGATGTCCATTCCTGTCTTGTTACTGCTTTATTTTAATTACCTCCTCTCTGTGGTGTTATGTCGCTACGTTTGGGTCAAAGAGGGTCCCTTTAAGTCCCTTTGGTCTTGTTCCCTTTGGCTGCATGGGACTGGGGGTGCAGGATGAAGCCATCCCCTGTGGGGCTGGGGTTTGGGATGAAGCCCTCCCACACAGCGAGGAGCCTGAGCTGAGCCATGGTGGTGTGACATTGCAGGACCAGCTGTGTGGCCGTGACCCCACGCTGACAGATGAGCTGACGAACATCCTCCACGAGCTGACACAGCTCAGCAAGGCCGAGCACTCCAAAGTGGCACTGAGAGCCCGGCAGGTCAGCCAGCACCGTGCAGTGCTATCCCATTCCTGTCCCCACCCCTGTCCCCCACGCTCCCAGCTCCTCTCTCCCCTGACAGGTGCTCATTGCCTCTCACATGCCCTCCTACGAGCTGAGGCACAACCAGGTTGAGTCCATCTTCATCTCCGCTATCGACATGTACGGACATGAGTACTGCCCTGAGAACCTGAAGGTTGGGAATTGCGTGTTTTTCCAGAGGGAATTTGGGCAGCTTCAGGGAGGGGGTCTGGCTGCAAGTGGTTTAGTCTTAAAAACAGCTAAAAATCACTCAAAGCCTTGCTTTAGTGGCTGTGTGGAGCAGGGGAGAGGGTGCACCCCAGTGCTGCCAGTCCCCATCCGTTGCTCCATGCTCCATTTGTCAAGGAACAGATGTGAGGATGTGTCTGTCTCTAGTGGTTTCCCTGTGGTGAGCTGGGTGTTCCATAGCACCCTAGTGACAAGTCCTGCACAGCCCCACATTGAGGGAACCCCTAAATAGAGCAGGGACATCTCACTTCATACTTGCCCTAAATTTTGCTTTCTTCCTGCAGAAACTGATCCTATCAGAAACCTCCATCTTTGATGTGCTTCCTGTGTTCTTTTACCACACCAACGAGGTGGTGCGCATGGCAGCACTGGAGGTGAGGCCCGGGGGGCACAGAGGGGGCCTAAGGGTGGCGTGGGGGGCCCAGGGGTGGCAGGGGCACGGTGGTACCTCCTGTGTCCCCTCAGGTGTACGTGCGGCGGGGGTACATCGCCTACGAGCTGCACAGCCTGCAGCACCAGCAGCTCTCCGATGGCACCTGCCTCGTGGAGTTCCAGTTCATGCTGCCCTCCTCACACCCCAATAGGTATACAGGGGTCCCTCCCACACACCTGTCCTGCTCCCCTGGACGTGGGGAAAGCTGTGGGGTTTGTATCGTCCCCTCTGTGCAAAGCTGCATACTGCACTGTCCCGTTGCCAGTGGAGCAAGATGAGCCCTCTCCAGGTCAGGGTCCCCTGTGGGAGCTGTGTGGTCTCACTTGGTGCCTCCCCCAGAGCTGACACTTGCTCCCCATGGCAGGATGTCCGTCCCTATCAGCATCTCCAACCCTGACCTGGCCCGGCACAGCACCGAGCTCTTCATGGACAGCGGCTTTTGCCCCATGAGCCAGAGGATGGGAGTCATGGTGGCCTTCCGCAGATTTGAGGACTTCACAAGGTGGGAGTGCAGGGACATGCCTGGCCAGTGTTAGTGCGTTTTGGCTGCCACTGCAGTCGTTGGAGAGAAAAATGGGATGGAAGAGCCACAGTTGGGGGCAGCTGGGCAGTGCTAGAGGCAGCTCCAGTTCCCATCATAACTGCAGACTGGGTGTTCTCAGTACAACACTTACCTTGTGGGGACATGAGGGAGCTTTTGGGTACACGTGGAACGTGGGGAAAGCTTGGCACAGGTGAAACCCCTCTGCACATTAATGCATCAGAGCTCAGAGCTGCTCTTCATGAGCTGTGGGTTTGCTGTGGGATGGTGAGGCCATTGTGCTGGTACCTGTGTCCCTGTTACACTGTCACAATGGGTCCCTGGTGCTGTCCCTTCAGGCAGGGGATGGGCACAACGTGCTGGCTTGTGACCCCATCCCTGCTGTTCGGGCAGGAACTTTGATGAAGTGATCTCGTGCTTCACCAACTCCCCGTCGGACAGCGGGCTCCTCAGCGAGGCACAGGCCACCAGCTACGATGAGGAGGACACCAAGGTGGGCTTGAAGCTGCTGCTGATACCCCCAGGTGGTGCTGGGACATCACTGATGCTGCTGGCCGGGGTTGACTGTGGGATTTTGTTGCCAGAACATCCGTGAGGAGCCGATCCACATCCTCAACGTTGCGCTCTGCTCGGCTGACCACGTGGAAGACGAGAAGCTGGTGCCCATCTTCAGAGCCTTTTCCCAGTCCAAGGTGTGTCGCTGGGGCGGTACCCTCTTTTTGTAAACCTTGCAAGCCAGAACGCCGTACCCCAAGGCACTTCCTCCTCTCCACGCAGTGCACCCCAAAATGCTGCAGTTTAGGTTTGGTTTGCTCCCTCAGTGGAGATGTTTAAGCTTTTGTGACTGGTGGCATCTTCTGTTTTCATGTAGAAAAATATCCTCGTTGAACGTGGTCTCCGGAGAATCACATTCCTCATTGCCCAGCAGGTGAGTGCAACAGCCTCTTGACATCTATAAATACCTTATAGACATTGCACTGAGTGATGGATGGACCCACTGTGCTTCAGGAGCTGGGAATTAATTAATGAGCAATTCAATAAGTGATTCATCTCCTGTATCATCCTTTATCCTGCTCATGTTTCCAGTAATGTGGTTTCTCAGAGCCCCTCCATAGCTTTAAGCTGTCTTTAGAAGCCATCACGGAGTAGAAGCCCAGAGAAGTTTGGGTGGGAAGAGACCTTAAAGTTCATCCTGTTCCACTCCCTGCCATGGGGTGGAACTCTCCGTTACCTCAGATTGCTCCAAGCCCCTTCTAGCCTGGCCTTGGACACTTCCAGGGATGGGGCAGCCACAGCTTCTCTGGGCACCCTGTGCCAGGGCCTCACAGGGAACAATTTCTTCCTAAAATCCAATCTAATTAATCCCTCCCAACCCTTTTCCCTTTGAGGGAGAACAAAGCCTGCAAGTTTGTTTTTCTTTTTAGTGGAAAACCAGAACAATCCTCCGCAGGCCAGGCCTACTCACGTTGTCTTCTCTCTCCCTTTTGCTGCAGAGAGAATTCCCGAAGTTTTTCACGTTCAGAGCCAGGGACGAGGTAAGATCCGGCGGGGGCGGCGCCGGCGCGGCACCGACGCGGCCCTGGCTCACGGCTGTGCCTGGCAGTTCGCAGAGGACCGGATCTACCGGCACCTGGAGCCGGCCCTGGCCTTCCAGCTGGAGCTGAACCGCATGAGGAACTTCGACCTCACGGCCATCCCCTGTGCCAACCACAAGATGCACCTGTACCTGGGGGCTGCCAGGGTGCAGGCGGGCGCCGAGGCCACCGACTACCGCTTCTTCATCCGCGCCATCGTGCGCCACTCCGACCTCATCACCAAGGCAGGGTGGCACAGGGGCCCCCAGGGACACTGTGAGGGTGCAAGGGTGGCCTGGACCCTGCTGAGCCACCTGCTCCATCACAGGAGGCTTCCTTCGAGTACCTGCAGAATGAGGGCGAGCGGATGCTCCTGGAGGCCATGGATGAGCTGGAGGTGGCCTTCAACAACACCATCGTGCGCACTGACTGCAACCACATCTTCCTCAACTTCGTGCCCACCGTCATCATGGACCCGTCCAAGGTGTGTTTCTTGGGGACCTGCTTCCTCTGTCATGGAGAGGTTCCTCTGTCATCCCCTGTGCTCAGGGCCACTGCACAGATGGGCAGCCACCCCCCACCATCTCTCCCTGTCCCCAGTGGAGAGGGTGGATATCAGCACCAGGCCCAGCCAGGAGGCACGGAGAGACAGAAGGCGCTCACCCGAAGCAAATCTGACATGGCTGCTCGGAGTGGCCATGCAACAGGGCTGCTCCAGCCTTGGCATCGTGTGCTCAGTGTTGTCCCTGGGGTCACCACCCCCCCGTGTGCCATCCCCTGTGCAGATCGAGGAGTCGGTGCGCTCCATGGTGATGCGCTATGGCAGCCGCCTCTGGAAGCTGCGGGTGCTGCAGGCCGAGGTGAAGATCAACATCCGCCTGACACCCACTGCCACCGCCATCCCCATCCGCCTCTTCCTCACCAACGAGTCTGGATATTACCTGGACATCAGCCTCTACAAGGAAGTGAGGGACCCCGGCACCGGCAGCGTGAGTAACCCCAGCGGTGACTGCAGGAGCCCAGCCACGGCTGCCCGGGTGCTGCCAGCTCTGGTAGAGCTTTGGGGGGGCTTCTGCAAAGCTCCTTGTGCACCTGCAGTGCTGGTCTGCCCAGAATCCCCAGACTTCCAACAGCAATCGGTTTCATCCTATCTGTTTGCATCGAGTTGGGTTCCTTGGGGTGGTGCTTTATTCAAAATGTGCTGAGCTTCATCCAGTTGGGTTCCTTGGGTTGATGCTAGTGTGGAGCTGGGCGCTTTTGAGCTCTGGAAGTGATGGTCACTGTTAGAGTGTCACTAGTACTGGCAGCACATCAGTGTGACAGTCCCCTCAACAGCAAAAAATGGGTGGAAAATCACCTTGACCAAGCAGGGCTCAGCAGTGCTCCAGAAGAAGAGTCACCATGACATGCAGGGAAGGCAGCAAACGCTCTGCTCTCTTCTCCAGATCATGTTCCAGTCTTATGGGGACAAGCAGGGGCCGCAGCATGGGATGCTCATCAACACCCCCTATGTCACCAAGGACCTGCTTCAGGCCAAGCGGTTCCAGGCGCAGTCCTTGGGCACCACCTATGTGTATGACTTCCCAGAGATGATCAGGCAGGTGAGTCTGGCTGAGCGAAAAGAGGCTCCAAATTACTGCGTTTGCTCTTCATCCCCACCCTCCCCAAATATTCCCACGTTAGGGAAAGGTCCCTCTCCTTGAGCTGTCAAATGTGAAAACAAGAAGTGCCCAAGCCCCAGCATTTTTGGTTACATGAAACATTTTTAAATCAATTCCTAGCTCTTGGAATTCCTGAAACTAGATGGTCTTTAAGGTCTCTTCCAAGCCAAACCATTCCAAGCCACGTGCTGTGTCTCCACAGGCTCTCTTCAAGCTGTGGGGCTCCTCAGACCTGTATCCCAAGGACATCTTGACCTATACTGAGCTGGTCCTGGACTCGCAGGGGCACCTCGTGCAGATGAACAGGGTCCCCGGAGGGAACGAGGTAGCAGGGAATGATTTGGAGTTGGGCAGGGGAAGCAGGTGGGAGTGGCTGGTGGCTTAGACTGGCTGTGTTTAAAGCTTGGGAGATGCTCCTCCACCATTTTGTCTGTTGGTTAATGCCATCTGCATCTCAGCCCCTGTGTCTCTTGGACGAGGCACTCAGTGCTCAGGTCTAGTTGGCAAGATGGTGATCGGTCAAGCATTGGACTCGATGATCTTGGAGGTCTTTTCCAACGCAGTTAATTCTGTGATTCTGTAAGTGATTCTGGGACTCTGTGATTCTCTAGAGGATTCTGCCCTGTAACCTTGTGCTCTTCTGAGCCAGGTGGGGATGGTTGCTTTCAAAATGAAGCTGAAGACCCCCGAGTACCCCAAAGGCCGGGACATCGTGCTCATCTGCAACGACATCACGCACAAGATCGGCTCCTTTGGGCCTGAGGAGGACCTGGTGTTCCTGAGGGCCTCGGAGCTGGCGCGGGCCGAGGGCATTCCCCGCATCTACATCTCCGCCAACAGCGGCGCCCGCATCGGCTTCGCCGACGAGATCAAGCACATGTTCCAGGTGGCCTGGGTGGACCCAGCCGAGCCCTACAAGGTGTGTGGGCACCTCCCCTCCTCCGCAGCAAAGGAAACAGCAGAGGGTTTAGCTGAGGAAGGGATGACCAGAGCTGAACTGGGATGTCAAATTGTGGGATCAGAGCAGGGGGTGAGGCCACACCTGCACCCAGCACCGTGGGGATGGTTCCTTTGGTTTCCCCCGGGTGGTGGAGGTGAAGGTGCCAGTGCTGGCATGGCTGCTCTGTCCAGCTGTGGTCCCTGAGCTGCTGTACAGCATGGGTTGGGATAGGTTTGGGAAAGGGCCATGTCCCATGTGAGCATGTGTGTGGGAGGCTCCACAACTCATCTTTCTCCTCTTTCCATGCAGGGGTTCAGGTACCTGTACCTGACCCCCCAGGACTACACGAAGATCAGCACCATGAACTCGGTGCGCTGTGAGCACGTGGAGGAGGGCGGCGAGTCCAGGTGACTCCTGTATCCCATGAGGCACACAGAGCCACCCCAAACTCTGCCCTACACCCCACCAGGATGCAGCTCCCACCTCAGCATCCTGCCAGGTACATCATGCAGGTGACTGCTTCCCACACCACAGCTCCACTTTCCCTGCAGGTATGTCCTGCTGGACATCATTGGGAAGGATAATGGATTTGGGGTGGAAAACCTGAGAGCTGCTGGTACCATCGCTGGGGAGTCCTCCCGTGCCTACGATGAAATAGTGACCATCAGCATGGTACAGCTGGGGCCCTTCCCCTCTCTGCTCCTCCCCTCTCTCTCCTGATGGCTCTTAAAGCCACTGTGGGAGGGGTGACGGGATGCAACAAGGAGGCCGAGCCCTTCACAGCATCCTTCTCCAGGTGCTCGTGGTCTGTGCTGCAGCCCCAGTGACCCCACGTGTCCCTTTGTGTGTGCCCAGGTGACCTGTCGTGCCATCGGGATCGGTGCCTACCTGGTGAGGCTGGGCCAGCGCGTCATCCAGGTGGAGAACTCCCACATCATCCTCACGGGTGTCACGGCTCTCAACAAGGTACCAAGCTCTGCCTGCCTGTCCTCCATGGCACTGTCCTTCCCACCACTACCTCTGTGGGCTCCTTCCCTGTCCCATGGAACATCACCCTGGACAGAGGTGGCAATTCAGTGTCAGCCCAGAGGAAATTTGCCTGCGCAGAGTTTTGGGCTGACAAACAAGGGCAAGGGAGCAGCTCCTGCGTCAGCAGAGCCCCATGTATTTCCATTGGGAACTCTGTCTAGGTGCTGGGACGGGAGGTGTATACATCCAACAACCAGCTGGGAGGAGTGCAGATCATGCACAACAACGGCGTTTCCCATGTCACTGTCCCAGATGACTTTGAGGGGGTCTACACCATTCTGCAGTGGCTCTCATACTTACCCAAGGTAGGAGGGTGCTGCAGCGTGGAGATGGGGAATGTCACCCCTACCTGGCTGGTGACCTGCCCTGGATGGGGTCTCCCTTACAGGATAACCAGAGCCCGGTACCTGTCACCGCCATAAGTGACCCTGTTGAAAGAGAAATTGATTTTGTCCCATCCAAAGTCCCCTATGACCCCAGGTGGATGCTGGCAGGGAGACCCCATCCAAGTAAGTGAGAACAACCCGAGGCCTCTGCAGCACTGCTCCCAAATGCATCCTGTAGGTGCAGAAGATGCTCTTGGCTGTGGGTTGGTGCTCAGGAGCCCTTCAGTGCTTGCCGTTGCACCATTCCATGTTTTCCTGTGCTTGCAGCTCTCAAAGGGACCTGGCAGAGTGGCTTCTTCGACCAGGGCAGCTTCATGGAGATCATGAAGCCGTGGGCTCAGACCGTTGTGGTTGGCAGAGCGAGGTACTGCCAGGAGCAGGGGATGGAGCTGGGATCCTGCACGTGTGGCCCCTCACCTTCAAGCCCTGGCTGTGGCACTGCTTTTGGCATGGGGGAGAGGGAGCAGCTCTCTGGTGGGGCTGGGGTGGAGGGGAGCTGGCCTTGCTGAGCCCACCCTGCCCTGCCACAGGCTGGGAGGTCTCCCTGTGGGCGTCATCGCTGTTGAGACCCGCACCGTGGAGGTGACGATACCCGCTGACCCTGCCAACCTGGACTCAGAGGCAAAGGTGAGTGGGGTACAGCTGGGGCCAGGTGGCGTCTGAGAGGAGGCTGGAGGGAAGGGAGGAGAAACAGCTCAGCATGATTTTTGGGTGTGTCTTGATTTTCCTTAATTGAGGTGAAATCAAGGATGCTGGGGCAGTTTGTTTTCTTCCAGCTTTTTCATGCGGTATGCCAGGAAGAACTGGCACAGTCTCAGCTGCTCACTGTCTTTTCCAGATAATCCAGCAGGCTGGACAGGTCTGGTTCCCAGACTCTGCTTTTAAAACAGCCCAGGCCATTCGGGACTTCAACCGGGAGCACCTCCCCCTGATGATCTTTGCCAACTGGAGAGGCTTCTCCAGTGGCATGAAAGGTACCTGTGCTTGGGATGCCCATATTCCCATGGTGTGACAAATCTGTCACCTCTGCCACCCCACAGGGTCCTGGGATGGCCCAGCCTACCAGAGTATGCATCACTCTTGGGTGTGGGCTTGGGTTGGGCTGGGGAGCTCATGGGGCATTGCAGGGCAGAAGTCCCAGGGGTCGGTGGATTCCCGCTGGCTGGTTTTGCAGGGTGCTTTGTCTCTCCAACAGAGAAGGTGGCTTTGGGCAGCTGGGAGGAGGCTGGGGCAGTGGCAATTGGGACACCCAGCCCCTGAGTCCCTTTGGCTTTCAGACATGTACGACCAGATGCTGAAGTTCGGCGCCTTCATCGTGGACAGCCTGCGGGACTTCAAGCAGCCTGTCCTGGTGTACATCCCCCCTCACGCGGAGCTGCGCGGCGGCTCCTGGGTGGTCATCGACTCTACCATCAACCCCCTGCACGTGGAGCTCTATGCCGACAAGGAGAGCAGGTCAGCATCCAGAGCACCTGTGTGTCTCATCCAAAATACCTGTGTGCGTCAGCTGCCTGGACATCTTGTCCTAGGATTTATCCTCCCGTGCAGACCAGTCCTTGCTTTACCAAACTTCCCTTCCAGGGGAGGCATTTTGGAGCCTGGAGGAACGGTGGAGATCAAGTTCAGAAAGAAGGATTTGGTGAAGACCATGAGAAGGATTGATACAGTTTATGCCAAGCTTGTTGAGCAGCTGGGTAAGGAAAGGGAGTTTTGGGTCCTGGACATTGGTAGTGGTAAGTTAAACATGAGGCTAAAGCGCTTTGGTGGCAACCACCAGGAGTACTTTAGTGTCCTTCTGGGAAAACTCTATGTTTTGTGAGAGGATGTGGTGGTACTTTAGACCACCTGTATCTCCTGGGGCTCTGGTTAAATGGGGCTGGGGTCTTCTCCCATGCTTTGAGATGAAGGATGGCCACGGCCGCATTGAATTGGTTCCTGATGCATTTGGAGCTCCTTGCCCCATGTCCCTCCAGCCTGCTACAACACGGTCCCACAGAGTCCCTGCAAATGCCATCTCTCCTCTCATGTGGCGGGCGCCGAGTGTGGTGTGACCTCTGTGTGGCCATGGCTTGTGTGGCTCTGGTGTCAGCGAGCCGTGGCACTGGGCGTGATGGGGGAGCACACAGGGGACCTCATCTCCGGGCATCACCCGGGAGGGGCTGCTCAGCCCGCTGTGTCCCACAGGGACCCCCGAGCTGTCGGAGGCGCAGCGCAGGCAGCTGGAGAAGCAGCTGAAGGCGCGGGAGGAGCTGCTGCTGCCCGTGTACCACCAGGTGGCCGTGCGCTTCGCAGACCTGCACGACACCCCGGGCCGCATGCAGGAGAAAGGGGTCATCACGGTGAGCACAGGGGAGGGGCTCTGAGGTGACAGGCAAAGGTGGGGGGAAAAATCCCTTCCCTGTGACATCCCTGCTCCCTGATCCGGAGCAGCCGGAGCTGGGAGCGAGCCGGCAAACCCGGACTGCGCTCCGGTTTCCGCAGGACATCCTGGAGTGGAAGAGCGCCCGCTCCTTCCTGTACTGGCGCCTGCGGCGGCTGCTGCTGGAGGAGATGGTGAAGGGGGAGGTGCTGAAGGCCAACAGCGAGCTCAGCCACATCCACATCCAATCCATGCTGCGGCGCTGGTTCATGGAGACGGAAGGAACTGAGAAGGTACCTCCAGCCCCGGCTTCCCGAGGCACCTCCACAGCCGGGGCATCCCGAGGGATCTCACCTCGCTCTCCCGTCATTCAGAGGTTTCAGTGGTGCCTTCCTGAGGGTTTCAGTGTGTGATGGGAATGTGTGAGGATGGGCAGTGAAGCAGCCCTGGGCTGGGACTGGCTCTTCAAATCAGGTGACCCCAGTTGGGTGCTGGTGCTCAGTGGTGGCAAAGTGGTCCCCAGATAAACGTTTTCCACCATGACAGGGCTTGCCAGGGCTAAAGTGTTTTTTTTTTTAGCATTTTCCCTGCTCTCAAATGACACACACCTTGCTGTGCCTGCCTCAGGAAGCAGGACATGAAAAGGAACCACGTTTTACCCTTTTGCTTTTTAAATGATTTGCAAATAGGTGCAGGACGGGGAAGAAAAACCCCATGGGCTGGATTTGAGGTTCCAGGAGGAAGGAGGGGTCTCAGGCTGTGCAGGCAGCAGGACCCCCTGCCCACAATGCTGCTTTCTTCAGGGCTACCTCTGGGACAACAACCAGGTGGTGGTGGAGTGGCTGGAGAAGCACATGCAGGAGGAGGACGGCACCCAGTCGGCCATCAGGGAGAACATCAAGTACCTGAAGCGGGACTACATCCTCAAGCACATCCGGAGGTGAGTGCCTGTGGGAGCTGGGATGAGAAGGGGGATCCCTGGGATGGGAACAGCAGGTGGTGGAGACCAGGCAGTTCTCACTTTGGCCTCTCACTTTCTGCCCTGTGCCTTGCAGCTTGCTCCAGGCCAACCCCGAGCTGACCATGGACTGCATCGTGCAGATGGCTCAGCACATCACCGGGCCACAGAAGGCCCAGGTTGCCCATCTCCTGTCCAGGGTGGACACTGATGACCCTTCCTGAGCTGGGCAATCACCACGGGGTAGGAGAAGCACCAGGACACGACCAGACCTCACCTGCCCACCTGGTTTCTCAGCCCTTGAACTGAAGCCTTGCTCATGTGCCTAAATAAAGGACACCAGCACTTTTAGGTATTTTAAGCCATGGAGATGGCTTCTTGCCATCCATGCAGAGTCCCCTCTGGCACTGGAGGTGCTGCCAGAGGGGCAGCTTGACAGAAGATGAACTTGTCCTGATCTAAGCCTGGAATCTGGACCTGGTACAGAACTTGGTTTTAAAAAGAATCCAAAATATTTTCCTGTTTTAGTTGCCAGCCCTGGCCTTGGTCTTTCAAACAAGCACCAGGTCATGAGACTGGACAGAGCTGGAGGCACAGAGCCCCTGGCCAGGGCCAGTGTCTGGCCAGCTGAGTTCAAGCTGACCAGGCACCAAGACTAGGAAGTGAGAAACAGCCTCCAAGTGATGCTTTATAAACTCTGAGGAGCAATTTCTGTCATCCTTCCCCTCGCTGGAGGGCAAAGAGTAGATGTGGCCATGAGTGGCTGACAGCCCAGGAAAGACCTAAGTGAGCTAATGTGGGAGCTGCTCCTGTGGGAATGTCCAAGGATCCACCAGGGTTTGGCTGTCCTGGCTGTTCCTCTCACCCATCTCTTGTCCTTTCTGGCTCCTGCAGAGCATGGAGAGGAGGGAGGATGGTTCCAGGTGCTCCTGCCCCAGTGTTCTGGTTCCTCCTCGGAAGCACCAGAGCCAGGGGAAGCTGTCACCTGCTCGGACCTGTACCCTGCTGCTCAGGTAGCCTTTAATCATCTTGGTCATGGAGGGGAAATTTGAAGTTTTCCAGTGCCTCTGGCTGTGTCATTTCCCCAGCACAGATTTCCCTTGGGCTCAAAAGGGGGAGGTGGGATGGATGGAAGGTGGGACACCTGGCTCAAGAGCAGTATTGCCCTGGGGTGAAGGTGTTGGACACCTCCTGGCGCTGGGCTGGGGGATCCCACAGAGTCTGTGGGAGATCTCCCTGTCCTGGGGTGGGGATGGGAAGGGTCTTGTGAGTCGCTTCCTGGCTGGAAGGTGTCACTGCTGACAGGCAATAAAGTGAGCTTGGCTCCCAGGGAACTGCCTGACCTCTGTGTCTTCTGTCATTGTCCTGAGCAGGGCCTGGTGTCTCTGGCCCTGGGCAGCCCCTTCCCTGTGGCACAGGACCTGTTTGGGGTGGGGCAGCTCTGAGCATCCCTCCTGCCAGCCCCTGTCCCCACTCCAGAGCTTTTCCAGGCATTCCTGAGAGTTTCAGGAACAGAATGACACCACAGGGGAAGAACTCTTAAATACCTGTAAACTCCTACTCTCCTGGAGGATTTGAGCCAAGGATTCACCTTCAGCTTGACCACAGGGTCTGTAAAGGGAATGAAGCCTGGGGAAGCCCGGCATGGCACCAGAGCAGGCAGCACACAGCACATCCAGAATGCCCCAGGCGTAGTGCTAAGAAATGTTTATTTAAAAAAGCAAAGACATGGTAGGTGACACCAGTCACAGCACAGATCATTCATCACATTTGTCCTTGGACAATAAATTATGACGTGGAGCATCATGGTGCCCTTTGGAAGAGGTTGCCATGGAGGGATGCGCTGGGAGGACACAGGCACAGATGTTTCCAAGCCCCTGATCTTCGTATTTTCAAGCAAGAAAGTGCCCTTTGGGGCCACTCCAGCATCCTGCACCCTCCAGCTTTAATCCATGGATGGGTGTGGGAGAGAAAAGCCTGGGAGCACCTGGATACGGCACCGGGAAATTCTCTGAATGCACAGGGACAGACAAAACCCAAGATATAAATATCACTTTTTGCTCACAGAGGTATAAGTAGACTAAATGCTAAATTCCAACATATTTCAGATGTTTCGTCACATTATTTGCAATGTATGTTAACAAGTACAAAGCAGGGTTTGAAAAATATTTTTTTAAAAGCTACATTAGAATCAGGGCTTTTTTAGTTAATTAGCAAAGACTACTATGAAAGGTACAGTGACAATATTTGGTCTCTGAATTTTTTAAAAAAGCATGAGTTTCACAGTATCAAAAGTGCTTATTAAAGAAGTGTAGTGTAAAAACTGTGGTAAGATGGTTGTGGTTCTGATGAGGAATAATTTAGTGGCTGTAAAACAGGTTACTGCAGCATTATACAAATTGAACAGTGCTCAGTTCACATAATTTCTTTTCATAACAATAAATATAAATAAATTTACAAATAGTAATACTGCCTAGCACAAGAATAGACAAGCACAATACACGAGACTATAAACAAACCTATTTTTTAAAAAAATCCTAAAAATTGACATAATTCCTAAAATCCTCTAGCCAGTGATCAGTTTAATAGTTCTGTAGTACCACTTCCTTCAGGGGTGAGGACTTCTACAAATCTAGATGTAACAGTGGTCTGCTAGGGAGGTGAGTTTTCCATTTTTAGTGTTTTTGCTCCTTTTTTCCTACCTCTTAACAATAAATTAACAACAGTTACGCCAGACAAGTGTTAGTGGTGCAAATGTCTCCAGGAACTGGGAGGGAGGTCTTTGTCCAATTTGGCAAATTAAGAAAAAACACACCAGAGGCACAATCAACCAACTCGAGGCTGGCCAGCCCCTTGGCTTGTGGTGGCTTCTGTGACAGTGGTGACACAGCAGTTCCACCACGGTGTGGAATAAATCTAATTCCCTTAACTGGGTGATTTTTAGCTCAGTTACATTCCAGTGAAAGTTCCTGCTGCCTTCCAGGTCCTTCTGGAGAGCTCCCCAGTCCCACAACACAAGTGTCCATGCCCTTGCCATGGGGGGAAAGTGGTTCTACAAGTCCCAGCTTGATTTATTTTGGCCTCACACGCTGGAAGCAGCCAACACATCCCAAAGCAGGACGAGCTCTTGGAGCTTCCCGGTCGGATTTTAACCACGGGGAAGAACCGTCCCTCGGGATCCGTGGAACGGAGCCAAGCTCAGAGCAGGGGGATGGGTTTGTTGCCTTGGGGGTTCATGTACTGAGCAGCTGCCACATTGTCCAGGGTGGTGTAGGTGGTGTAAAGGCCAGTGACCTGCAGGTCGGAGAAGGAGCGGTCGCTGCCGCTGGACACGGGCGTGAGGCCGGGCGTGCCCAGCTCGCAGTCGGAGAGATGCAGGGGGGAGTTGCTGAAGGCACCCAGGGTGTCCAGGCTGAAGCTTTCGTCTTTCATCTCCTCCCAAATGTTCCCTGGAAAAGATGGAACACTGCTCACAGCAGCACATCCCCAGTCCCCCGGGGCCGGGATTAAAGGGCTTCGTTCACTGCTTGAGGGTGGGACCACGGTGGTGCGAGGAGCAGCAAGTCTGATCCCCCAAATCCTGTGATTCCAGGCCTTTCTGGGCAGCAAGTCTGATCTCCCAAATCCTCTGCTTCTAGACCTTTCCGGACAGCACCTCTCTACCTGTGCTCTACCCAGGACCATGTCAGGCATCTCCACAAACCAGGGAAGTTCTACTTGAACAGAAGGAGAGCCCCAAAGCATGAGCAGAGCTCTGTTTTCCCAGGGGCAGAGAGATGTGGTGTCCCAGATCCAGCTGGTCAGACACCCCTGCTTCCACCCCCTGCAGTGCCTGCGCTGGGGCCAGGAAGGTCCTTTGCTGTCCCACCTGGCACAGGGACAAAATCCACTGAGGGTGACCCAGGAAGTCACCCTGCAGATGCGAACAACCAGCAGCAGTTTTTAGCCCATCCCAGAACATCCCACTGAGGATCCTGGCTGGATATTCAGTGATAAACACAGCCACGAACCCCAGCTCTGCCCTCCCCCAGTGCCTTCCCCCGTACCTTGCAGCGCGAAATCCATAATGCTTGGATCCAGAGCATCCACCTCCGTGCTCATGTCCACCGCCACGTTCGGGAAGTCCGGGGCGCGTCCCATGGGATGGTGGGGCAGGGGGCTGTGGCTCACGTCAGGCAGGGTGTGCAGAGGAGGAGTTTGTGCGGGTGCTGGAGAGTTGGGGGCGAGGCGAGCCTGGGTCTGGAGCTGGTGGTGCAGGGGCAGGGACTGCAGGGACAGCGTCATGATGGGCTGGGGCTGGAGCTGGGACACGGAGATGTGGCCCAGGGGGGGCCCCTCGGGTTCTGCCTGCTTGTTGGGCCGCCTGCAGCTCTCGGGTCTGTCGGTGATCAGCTTGTCCAGCTCCTCTGCCCGTTCCAAGGAGGAAAAGAGATGCCTTAACCCACTTGTTCGAGCAGGGACTGCCCAAAGCACAACCACATTTATGCCGTGAGCTGACTGTCACCGTGTGAGACCCAGCACAGGCTGTGACCGTGCAGGGAGCAAAGAAACGCCACCTAATTCCTTCCCCAAATCCACTTCCATGGTTATCCCTGACTGAGCTAAAGAACTGATCATGAAACTGCAGAGCAGCCCAGCCACCCATGATGGCAGCCCACCCCCAGCTGCAGAACTGTTCTCAGAGAAACACTCAGAATTCTGCTCATCTCCCAAATAAGTACAAAAAAACTCCTGAATGTTTCAGTAGCTTTTGACCAAATAATATGTAATCTATCACTGACTGCATGTTACTGATTTTGTAGCAAAAAAACCTCTGGTTGATTTTGTCAATACCGAGCTCCTGAAAGCTTCGAAAACATAATTCTTTACAAATAAGAAATTTTATAAATAGGGGGGAGGGAAATTATAAATAAATAAGATACAAATATAAATAAATGTATCACATAGTTTTTATAAAAATATAAATTATATTAAATTCTATTTTATAAATAAGATCTTATAATTAAGATATAAATGTAAATAAATGTATCACATACAGAGTTTTTATAATAATATAGTATAAATTATATTAAAGTCTGTTTTATAAATAAGAAAATGTCTTAGGAAAGTTTTGCAGAACAACAGGCAAGAAAGAGCATTAAAATGCTCCTCTATGAGAAGTGCATGAAAATGTGACTCGATGTTAAAATGTTCCTACAAACAGTAACCCCGGAGGCAGCGGAGCCATGCAGGGAATGCCACGGGTGTGCGGGATGGGGATGTGGGACACCAGCCCTACCTGGGTTAGCCATGCTCCTGTGAATAGCAGCCAAATCCTTCCTCTTCCACTTCTGCATCTCCTCCTCCATCTTGTCGATCTTGGCGGGGTTGAGGGCCCACAGGCAGCCCTTGCGGGAGGTCCCGCTCAGTTTGTTCTCCACCTTCTCGAAGCACTTGTTCAGGGACAGGTTGTGGCGCACGGAATTCTTCCACCCATCAGGGGCTGTCTGCAAGGGGCGGGAAGGGGTTAATGGAAGCAGCCACGGGGAGAAAGGGGGCTGGAATGTGGCAGTGGCAAGCTCGGGAATGCTCGGGTACCTTGAAGTAGGGGAAGTGCTCCTTCATGAAGCTGTAGATTTCACTCACGGGCAAGCTCCCGGTCTTGCTGTTCTTCAGCGCCATGGCGATCAAACAGCTGCCGGCAGGGAAAACCGGGAATGGCTTGGAATCATGGAACGGCTTGGGTGGGAAGGGACCTTAAAGCTCATCCACTTCCACCCCCTGCCACCTTCCACTAGCCCAGGTTGCTCCAAAACACATCCAGCCTAGCTTGGGACACTTCCACAGCTTCTCTGGGCAACATGTGACAGGGCCTTGCCACCCTCCCAGGGAGGAATTCCTTCCCAATATCCCATCTAACCCTGACCTCTGGCAGTGGGAACTCACTGCTCTTGTCTTGTCACTCCATACCTTCTTCTGGTCTAGCAACCTTGGACCCACTTCTTCAGACACAAACAACAGGGACCCTGGGATTTCTGTTCCCAAGGGCTCGGAAGTCACAGAATCCCAGGATAAGCTGATTTAGAAGGGACCCACAAAGATCATTGAGTCCAACTCCTGGCCCTGCACAGCACCATCCCCAAGAGTCAAACCACATTCCCAAAAGGATTGTCCAAACCCTTCTTCTTGGACTCTGCCAGGCCTGGTGCTGTGACCACTTCCCTGTGACACTCAGATTTCACTCCTCTGTGCTGTTACTCCTCCGCTATGCTGCCCTCCAGGAATTACTTTGTTCACTCCTGCTACCCCTCCCAGGCAGCTTCCACAGAACTCCTGCCTGGATGAGGGGATTTTTGTTCCCTTCCAAAGGACTCAGACACCCCTGCAGTGCCACGGCCATCCCAGGGCAGGCTGTAGGCAATGTGCTTCCTGCTCCCCACTCACCTGTAGGAGTAGATGGGCTTGGGATAATGCTTTGGGTGCAGTTCCTGGGCAGAGTGGGGAGCCAGGCGTGGCTGGGAATAGTGTGGCTGTGTCCCATAGGATGTACTGTAGATTGCTGCTGGGTTACACTGCAGAGGGAAAAGAAAGGAAATGCTGGGTTCAAAATGCCCATGGGTGTGTAGGTTTAGGGACATTTCGGTTTTCTTTTAAAAGGCATCTAGATTTGATCTTGGCAGGTACTTCAAGACAGACAACAAGCACACATCAGTACCTGCTGGGGGTTCTGGGCCAGGGCAAACACCTGAGAGTGAGGAGGAGGAGGAGGAGGATGAGGATGAGGAGGAGGGAAGAGCTGTTGCTGTGTTTGCAAACCAGGGGACAGTTGCCCACCCACGGCGTAGGGGCTCATCTGCCGAGAGAAACACAACAGTCAAGGAATTACCAACACCTCATCCCAGGAGCTGGGGCAGTAATGAGCCATCAAGGCCTGCTCTTACATTGGCTCCGTGTGTTGAAATGGAATTGAGGCCCAGGATTCCCTGTGGGAGGCTGGCCTGGACGTGGATCATTGCTCCGGGTGTCGAGTGCATCGTGCTCCCCACAGGACCTGGCGCGGAGAGAGGAAGGCAGGGAATGCTCCCATGGAAGCACAGCTCGGGGGAAGGGGGCTGGCACTGGGGGTTAATAGATGCAGCTGAACACAGGGAAGCTCTGGAGCGGAGAACCCAACCTCTCTGGCTTTCCATCCCCAGAGCATTTCACAGCTTGCCCAGATGACATCAGCTGCTCCCCAAACTCGTTAGGCAGGGAGTGAGAGGCAGCAGCTGTTTAACAGCCCACGGTGGTGACACAGACACTGTGTCTTACAAAAGAGAAACAACACATTCAGCATTGGCTGGATTTGTGCTCTCAAGCTGAGCTGTCCCCGTGGAATGCCACAGGGAACGAAGTGTGTTTACCTAAAGGATGTTCACAAAGGAAAGAAAGGAGTTCGACCAACACGCTCTGCAAGGCTGCAGGAAGCAAAGAGGTGTGAGGTAAATGAGGTGCCCTTCTTCTTACCAGTGTTGAAACAAAGCAGAAACATTAATTGTCTAATTTCCTAATTTCAGAGCTGTTGAAAATCTCTGAAACCCAGGACTTAAAATTCCTCAGCCCAACAAGGCACCCAGCAGCTGCACTGGGCAGAAATTCCCATGGGATCTGAGTGTTGCCAGTGCTGGAGCTCTCTCCCTCTTGGAATGAGGGGAAGGCACCATGTGAGAAGCCAACAGGCTCCAGGTCTTTGGACAGGAAGCAAAATGTAAAAGGATAGGAAAAGGGAGCCTGAGGCAGAGTGGCAGGAGCAGGTTGTGCTGTTTAAGGAGCAGCTACTCCCTATTCCCATTTCCCATTTCCCATCCCAACAGTACCTGTCTGCTGGAGCATGGCATTCTGGGCCCCCAGGCTGAAATCCATTCTCCCACTGGCCATCTGTTGGAGCCGAGGCACATCCACGGATGTCAGCCAGGACAGGGACTGCAAATCCCCTGGGAGCTCATCCTCACTCAGCTGGGATGGGTCTGAAGTCAGGAGTCTGCAAAGCAGCAGGGAAGGTTTACAGGGAGCAGGGATGGGGCTGCATTATCCCTGGAATGAGACGGCTGGGGTGACAAAGCTCCTGTAGGTCAGCAGGAAAAACCACCAGGCTGGAATTCTGTATCCAAATCCAGATGTGCCCTGCGGTTTCACAGCTGGTTACCGACACCCTTTACCTGGTCTTGTGTTCCTTTGTCCAGTTTGAAACATTTTGGTTAAGAAAACCTCTTGTGGAGCATTGATAGGGAAAGAAGGCCCAGGAACCCAGCAGAGAAACTGCCCGGAAACAAACCCAAACTGATACCTTATTTTCACATCTGTCAGAAATTTGCACTCGTTTGGCTTTGATGAGGGAGAAACCAGGACTTCGAACCTGATCACTCTGTATTAACCCTGCAGTCCAGAGCCTTGGAAAGAGCTCTGTGCCCAGCTCCTGGGGAATGTGTGTGCTGCTGCTGGAACACCCGGAAAAGCTTTTCCCAGCCACTGGATCCTGTCAGTAGTGACAGATCAGCAGCTGCATAAAAAGAACTTCACAGACTGAACCGTTGCTATCTTCCATTCAGACACATGAAGTTATTGATACTTAAAAAACCCAATTTTTAGGCAGTATTTGACAGAGTAAAGGACCAGAATGAAAGGTTTGGGACTGGAGGCATTGTATCTGCCAGGCACCAGCAACAACAGCAGGCACAGATGTGACAGGCTGCTTTTGGTTTAAAGCTCTGCTTTTGACACCTTTTACATGCTCCCATAACCTGTTTTGCTTTGCTTCTGATAGAGCATGTGGTACAAAACGGGAATATTGGAATATATTTACAGTACTCAAAAATTCCTGTGTGGTCCAAACTCCCCGCTGAAGTCAATAAAAGAACTCTTGCAAAGGAAAGGCTAAATTAATTAATTTATGTGAAACGGTATCACAGGAGTCACTGGTACCTTGAGGAGTAAAGCAGCAATTAGGACATGTCAGGAAGCTGTCATTCGACACCCAGGGTAAACCGAAAGGCCTTCAGATCCAGGAAAACATCTTTATCTCTCAGAAGAACATAATGTAGTTGGATGCAGCTGATTTTGCTTTCAAACCCTTTAGCTTTCAAGAGCTCTCAGAGATGTGTTAAAGTGGTGTCTGCTGCTGATGTGTGTTTGCTGCCAACTGATGCTGCAGAAACCTTAAATAAATCTGGTCTCTTGCTGAAGCATCTTTTATGTTTTACACGACTCTAAATCACCTTGAAAGAACAAGGCAGAACTCCAGCGCCTGCCTGCCCTGGAGCTTTCAACTCCTCTATTCAGGAATTCCAGAAACACCTATCAAAGCTCCCTGAACCGCCGTCGGGGAGATCTTTAACGAAAAATGCCACTTGTTTGCAGAAAGATTTTGTAAAGAAGAAAANACCCACAACCCTCTTCAAATCTCCCTCGCAGCCTACCCCGTGCTCCCTCTCCTACTGTAGTTACAGGGCAATAATTAGCATTGCCATGGTTACGCCGTTCAGTT
>WAAG01062089.1:194805-205325 GCA_013390105.1 Tichodroma muraria
GGCTCGGGGGAGCCGGTGCCCAACGCCCGGTGCCCGGTACCGGTGCTCGGTGCCCGGTACCCGATGCCCGGTACCGGTGCTTAGTGCCCGATGCTCAGCGGCCGGTGCCGGGTGCTCAGTCCCCGGTAGCCGGTGCCAGCTGCCCCGCTCGGCGCTGCGGGAAGCGGAGCGGAGGCAGCGGCCGGAGCCGCCTGTCCCTGTGTGTCCCCGCCTGTCCCCGTCTGTCCCCGTCTGTCCCCGCCTGTCCCCGCCGGTGCCGGGATGGCCTCGGGAAGGGCCGCGGGAGTGGGAACGGAACTGGGACAGCCCCGGGCACGCAACGCCCGTTCTGAGCCTCAGCGCTGCGGGAGGTGAGGGATGAGGACGGGAGGGATGAGGACGGGAGGGATGAGGATGGGAGGGTGCTGAGGCCCTGGCACAGAGTGCCCAGAGAAGCCGTGGCTGCCCCTGGATCCCTGGAAGTGTCCGAGGCCAGGTTCCATGGGGTTTGGAGCAATCTGGTAGAAGAAAGAGAATCATTCATTCTGAGCACCATAATTCTGCCTCCTCTTGCACCAGAGGCTTTTGAAGCGTGGTTCAGCCCTCAGAGAGCGAAGTCTGATGATAGTGACACGCATTTGGGACAGTGTCGCCTCCCAGTACCAGAGAGACGTGGATCAAACATCTGAGCCAAGGTCAAATCCCACATCAGCAGAGATCCAGCCCCAGAAAATATTGGCTTGGACTTTTCTTGAGACCAGATTTTATTTCCTATGAGCCCATCACCAAAACAGGGACCAGGAAAGTGGCCTTTAAGTAGAGGCAGTTTCAAGCCTGTGATGACACCGGGTCCTTTGGACTCTGCACAGCAAAGCTGAAATGTGGAAATACTCCCAATAACCTTGCACAACAAAAACCCACAAGATCCATGATAAATGTATTTCCTTGTGCTTGCCACTTTACCACAGAGTACGAAGGCGATGAAATGTGAAGACAGATCTTTTTTTTCAGCTCTTAATGAGAATCTGTTCACTTTGATGAGCATCAAATCTCTGTCTGTTAATTGCTGTCAATAGAAGTGGAGATTAATCAATACTTCTATGAATCAATGCCTTTATCAGGCACTGATGAAGAGAGAAGAACTGGAGAACTGAAATGAGAGGAAAAGTCACAGCACTGAGACAGAGCCTCAGGCGTGGAGTTTGCACAGTCTCAAGTGTTCCCTTAATTACAAGCTGCATTAACCAACGTTGGGCTGTGACTTATTTAAAGGTCATCTCAGAGTCATCGCATCCTCACCTTGTAACTTAAAAAAAACACTTTGAAAAATGCACTCCTGTGGCTGAATATTTGCAGGAGGGGGTGAGGATAAAACACAGTGTTCCTTCCAGATCTCCTTGGAGTCTGTTGAAGACATTGTGCTGAGCTTTCCCCCTGGCTGCCTTCCTTGCAGGAGCACATTCCATGCACGGGCTGGTTTCCCCTCTCAGGTGATTTGCCAACCTTGGGAGGGCAGGATTGCACCAGGTGAGGAGCAAAGGGTGGCCCCTGCCCCGTTTGCTCACTGGGGGAGCTTAACCTGCAACGGGGAGGGATAAAGGGCTTAGTTCTCCAAAACCTGCAGGAGCAAGTTCCAACAAGGAAAATTCAGGTTAATTGGTGCAAAGAGCATTTTCACCACGAGGGAAAGCCCAGCACTGCAATGGGCACTGGGAGGTTTTGAGTCCCTGCCCTCGGAGGTGCTGGAATTGGACAGGACATAGCTCTGATGAATTCATGGAGTCACAGGTTTGGGTTGGAAGGGACCTTAAAGCTCATCTTGTTTCAGCCCTTTCCATAGCCCAGGGAGCTCCAGCTGTTCTGTGTTCTATCAGGTCAGCTCCAAGCTGGAGTTGCAGGAGAACTGCAGGCTCTTTAAAAAAAGTCTGCAGGACATAAAAGAAATGGTTTGTTTGGGTTTTTTTCCTTGTTTTTGGTGTTTTCTCACTGGTTTCTGTCAGGTTGGCGAAATTATGCTGTCCATGGGATGGCATGGAAAGGAATATTGGGGTGTATTTTCTCCTGGTATCCATCAGCTCCATTTCTTTCTGTGATTTAAAATGCAAGAACACAATACACGGACAATTTCTGGTTGTATTTATCCTTATCTCAGTTAAGGAATAGTTCAAATTCACCCGTCACAACTGAAGTTATTTTTACAGTGAATATTAGCAGAGAAATGTGCATGAGGTATTTCTATTGATCCAATTTCTGATTTATTTTGGTGGCATGAAAAATCACATATATCCTTTAAATTAACATTGTTCAGCAAATAACTTCTTCCTTTCTTTGGACTAACAACTTTGTAGCGAACAAATAATGCAATACAACAATAGAGGTAAAATAGGTATTTGTTTTTCAAAGGCATTCACTCTCTTGTGTGTGAATTTCTCCCAAAATACCTTTAATTTCTATAGATTTTTTTTTAAATAGTAGGAATTTCTTTTGGATGACAAACTGAATTCATTTTGCTACCAGCTGAGGTCATCATAAAACAAGTTTGGTTTATTTTCCACACTCTCCACTGCTTTAGGAGAAAAGTCGGGGGGGAAAGAAACGAGAGAGTTGAGAAACCTTCAGAAGCAGAGATTGATGAGAACTCTGTGAAGATTTTGGTGACATCTGTGTCAGGCTGGAAAATCAAAATATTTCCCCACCTCAGGCAGTTTGGACTGGGACCTGTGGTTTTTGTGGTGACCCCAGAGAGGCTGAAAAGCAACTTCGTGTTTATTCATCACCATTTTTTGTGAAAGGACATCGGTGTGTCCTGGCCCTGGATCTTCCTACTCCTCACTTGGCTTTTTTTTCTGATTACAGTTTTCGTCCCTCTCCTCCTGTGTAACTAAAACATGTGGGGAAAATACTGATGTGAATTCAGCTCTGAAAGCATTTAGTGCTTCTTAGAGAGGAATAATTTCCTTGCACACTTCAAGCCAGCTTTGTTCTATGGGAAAGATTGGATTTTTGAGCTCTTCCCTTATTTACCCAGTTTAATTTATCCCTCCAGTCCCCTCCCTGCAGAAGTGAAATATTCTCTTCACGTTTTAAACTGCAACTCCATCACTCGGATTCTCAGTCCCTGATGGAGATGGGAATTTGGTTACACTTCATCCCCTTTCCAGAGCCCAGATTTGGAGTTGTATCCTCAACCCCAGAAATAAAGAGCAGCTCTTCCCATTACCCACAGGCTCTTTTCCCAGGATTTGTGCATTCATATGGGAATGAAAATGTGCAAATGGATTCTGTCCAAGCCACTGGAAACACAGGAAACTCTACAAGCTCCCTCCTTTTATCCCCCCGCAAAAGCACCGACCGTTTGTTTTATTTCGGGATACTGTATCCTAACAAATTATCCTTAAAAATCATTTGGTGTGAAATTGCAGATTAATCCCACCGGGGTGGGGGGTTTAGCCCTCGTCTGGCCACTGGGGAGCACACAGATGGTGGCTGGGAGTGTGACAAAAGGCACAATCCCTGATTAGATGCATGGATGTAACGGACAGAAAGCTTTTCCTCATGGCCAAGGTGAGGAAAACACCGGAGGTCCTAGAGCCTGCCTCCTGCTGGGGGAGCTGTCCTGGAAAATCTCTGGAAATTGTCCTCCGAAAATGCTCTGGAAAAGTTTTGCAGTGTCTCCCAAACAAAGGGAAACATGCTCTGACTCCCTTTAAAATCCCATTTTTACTTCCTAAGGCCGTTACTATTTTCTTACTCCTTTTTTCCTGTTGTCCTGTTTTATTGCATCTTCAGGTGGCAAACACCAACAAATGGGCCTTCCTTTCAGAGTCTGGCAGCTTCTTGTTGCCAAAACTAATTCTGTCTATCCCACAGGGAAAATGTTGTCCTGCTAGTGAAGTGCTGCAAGTCTGGCCTGGAAGAAATTAATCTTTATCCTTGTGAAATGACATTGCTGCCCTGCACAGCCCTGAAATTCCAACTGCCAGCTGAGCTACTCTCTGATTTTAATGTGAAATTGTTCTTACTTAGGAACAGAATCCATCGTGCTGCTTGTTCCTGGTGGGAATTCAGGTGTGTGAGTACAATGCCACATCCCTGGAAGTGCCCAAGGCCAGGCTGGATGGGGCTCTGAGCAACCTGGGAGAGTGGAAGGTGTCCCTGCCCTTGGCAGGGGTGGAACAAGAGGACATTTAAGTCTCTTCCAACCCAAACCATTCTGGGATTCCATGATTTGCCTGGAAAAAAGGGCCTGGGGCTTCTAAATGCTCCTGCAACAGAAATCCTGCAGAGCCAGGATTGTTTGTGCTTTAAGAGCTGGCAGAAGCCCAAAGACACAAAGCCTGACAATGTATTTATTATGTAGCCAGTTAAACCTAAGTTTAGCACAGTTTTTACCTCTGTGAGTGAACTACAAGAATATTTTGCCCTGATTTATGTCTAGTCTGGGGCAAAATGAGTTTATAGGTGCCTTAATTGTGCAGTGGTTATTATATAGAATAATATGAAGCAATGAAATTAGAACAAATCCATGTTTTATGTCAGCATAGAATTAATACTTTTATTTTGCATTTAGGGGATGAAATAAATACTTCTGAAATTATATTTTTCCCAAAACCAGAGGGATATCAATATGCTGTTGGCTGATGGATGTATTTTCTAATTTAGTTTGTCGTTGGAAGAGACAATTCTTCAGCCCCAGAGCACACAAAATTGTCACTTCTGATCTCTTTATTGCTCTTTTGTAGCCTGTGGTTCATTTACAGCTGAGGAACCGTGCAGAGAATCCTGTCTAAGTCTCACCTATTCCTTCATCATTGCAATGAGCTTTTCCTTAATTAATATCCCTCATTGTTTCAGCAAATCCCCATGGATTGTGTCATGCAGATAACGGCAATCAGTGCTTTTTCTGTCTCGGTGCTCACATGAAGTTTTTTCTCTTTGTAGGTGAAAAGGAAAGAAAAAAAAAAGGAGATTTTTGAGCTCTTTGCTTCCATCTTTGGGCAAATGCACAACTTTTTGTTGTAGGAGCAATGAATGTTGAGTGGTACGGAAATATTTTGGGAAATGCATCCCTGAGGGCTCAGGTGGCCTCAGCTGGAGGCACAGATCATGAAAAACCCAATCAGCTGCTGCACCCAGAGCTGGAGCCCAACTTTCAGAGAGCCCATTCTACTTCTCAGGAAGGGAATTCCATTGGCACAGGGACAGGGATGGTCTGAGCATCCCAGTCTGGCTGCGTTTAAATTGGTAATTCTTACACAAAGACACAGAGATTACAGGGAATGCCAAAGTCTGTTTTGGGACTGGAAATGTTTGCAGAACTCAAAACTCCTGATGGCATCAGGTTTTTCAACCATGACTGGAGATGCTCAAGTAGAACATTCTTTGAGGTTTGTGGAGAAGAGTTGTTGATAACAGACACACAATTTTTTATAGTTTGGGGTTTTTTTCTGCAGTATTTTCAGTGTGTCACAGACACATTTTATCTCAAATAAAAAATGGCACCCACGCGATGTCAGAGTAACATCCAAATGTGTACAGCTCAAATTCAGTCTGATAAATCCTTTCAGAAGAGACAGAGGGTTTGATTTCCATTTTGTTCCTGGTTTCTGTAAATCTTTGGTGATTATTGTTTCTACCCACGCATCATCCCTCATAGAAGAGGGATATCACCCCTACTTTCCTGCCAAGGTGTTGGGTGTTTTCAGGGATTCCAGGGTTTCAGAGTTCTGAGGATTTGTGTAACTGTTAAATATTCCTGGGTGGAAGCATCCATCAGGACCCAGCAGTGACCACTCCTTTGGAGCCAGAGAGCAAAGAGAAGCCTGTGAGTATTTTTCCGAGGTTTTTAGGAGTGGAAAGTTAAGATCCCTTCTCTTAATAAGGCCATCACCGAATTAACATAACCAGGAAATCGTCAGCTCCATTATGAGCAGCTTCTCCTGCTCCCTCAGCAGCTCTGCCCTCACCAACCCCATGATTCAGTGAATATTGTTTCCTGCTTCCATGACACACAAGTCTAATTAAACCATTTCTGCACCTTCCCTGGCCATAACTCTTCATTCCAGTAATTAGAAGACACCCCAGTACAGAACACGCTGCTTCATCAGCTTTTAGGCTACGAGACTTAAAACTAACATTTTCAAAAGCATTTCATGGTTTGAAAGAATGGTCAATTAACCTTCAGTTTCCTGGGGGGAACCCTGCAAAGAACTGTCAACAGTTCAGTTTAGAAAGATTTGTCCAGTGACCTACGAGGCCACGAAGTTCACGAATGCATGGAACGGTGTCATCATGGATTTGTTCCCCGGGTTACTGTCACAAGACAATAAACTGATTTTTCTGCTACAGTAACAAGTGACCAAGGGGCGACAGGACGACCCTGGCGCTTCCCTGGGCTCCTGGAAAAAGCCAGGGCCACTCAGCAGGAAAAACGTCCTGGTATCTTGAGGATGAATTATGTGTCTCTCTCTCTTCCTCCCATAAGGTTCTTTTTTAATCAGAGGAGCCCCGGGGCGGGGGGGATTCCTTGGCTGCCTGCTGGGTTTCTTTGTATTTGGAATTCTCTGCAAACGGCAGCGTAAGATAATTGTCTGATTATTGTGGTGGTGACAGTCTTCAGATTTTAGTGATAGCAACATCTCAGTCTTTATGGCAAATTAAGGGCTTTCTGTGGAGCAGTGGGGATGGATTTGGGGGTGCACCTGCTTGAGGAATCTGTCCTGAGCCTTCTGGAGAGGTCTCACTGTGAAGTTGATTTTGTTGTGAGATTCCAAAGGAAATGAGAGTCTGCTCCTGGCCATTGAAGGTAAAACAATCTCTGGCTTCATGCAGGAGGCAGAATTAGCCATAAGCAAAATTATCTTCTTTGTAGGATTTGATATGTGGAAGTTCCAGTCTTTGGCTTTGCTTTTATTTCAGTGCTCTGTAAACACGGGGGTTTACTGCCATTTCAGAATTTGATTTTATTTTCTTCCACTCATCATCAAAACATTTTCCTTGGCCAACCTTACAAATCCCTACATTAAATCTGATTTTCCTGGCTTTTCTGATTTTGCCTCACCCATGGCACACACACAAGGTCAGGGTCATTGCTCCATGACTGGAACTGTCTCTAGTACAGTTTAAAACATTTCAGTTTTACACTATGAAGTTTTCCAAACCTAAGATTTTAAGATATGAAGTAATCTGGAGGGTTTTCTTAAGGACACACATCCTTGTACTTAGAGAATCTCAGAATGGTTTGGGTGGGAAGGGATCTTAAATCTCATCCAGTTCTACACCTTCCACCATCCCAGGCTGCTCCAAGCCCCATCTAACCTGGCCTGGGACACTTCCAGGGGTGGGGCATTGTACTCACACACCTGAATTCCTATCAGGAGCACTCAGCCGTGAATCCTAGGAGCAGTTTTTATACTGAGTTCAAATACCAGAATTCTCCAAATCCCAAGTGCTGCATGACAGGAGCTGGATGTCCTTCAGAGGAAATGGAGACATCTTTATAGGGATTGTTTAAAACTAGATCACACCTAAGGGTGGTAATTGAAACTTACTCAGTTTTTCTGAGTTTTACACAGCTGCAGAGTCATGGCTCAGGCTTCAAAGTTCTTCCTGCCTGTGGTGATTCCCAGCTGAGCCACATCCACGGGGCAAAATTTTCCCCCAGACCTGGGGTGAGGGTCTGTCAGAGCCTTCAAACCTGATAAAACCCAGCAGGAAGGGAATAACATTGATCCTGTGTATTGCCAGTGACCCTTTGCTGTACTTTAGCAATGGCACATTTGGTCATTCTGTGTCCCCTCATGAGGTTCTTGGTGAGCGAGGAGGGAAGGACGAGGAGAAACAACAGCTCTAATTAGAAATTTGCCCATTTTTTCAGGACAGCTGGGGAGAAGCTCAGACCCTGACCCATTCTTTCCCTCCTCAGGAGCCCCAGAGCAGAGATTTAAATTCAAAGCCTGACTTTGCAGGCTGGGCTGCACAAGGGGGGAGGGGAGCAGGGATGAGGAGCCGCGGGCACGGTGCGCGAGCGGCGTCGGACATGGAGAGAGATATCATTAGATTAAAAAAGTGTCTTCCCACACAGACAAAAGGAGAGGCTGGGAACATCAGGATTGCCCAACACGAGCTCCAGAGGCACTGCTGGGACAGCAGCTGGGCAGGCAAGGACAGGGTCCTGTTCCTGCAGTGCCCGGACTGTGGACACGCACGGAATGCCCCACCCGGGCCCTGGGCTCTGCGCCTCCCTCCCCACTCAGGATCAATTACTCATCCAAAATGACAGCCACTGCCTGTCTGGTGACCAAGAGCTGTCACCCGTTTGTGCTTCCTCAATGGTTTCACTTCTGAGCGGCTCTGACTGCTCTGCTGCGTTTTTGGAAGGAGAAGTTGGCAAATTTTTCCAGTTTTTATTGCCTGGAGCAATCAATTCATCACGCAGAACGCCTTGCTTAGTTTCTTATTGCATCCTTATTTCAACACCTTGGTTTCTTTCTACATTCAAATCATCATTGCTGATGGTTATTTTTTGTAAATAAAATCTCAGTGGTTTTGCTACAATTTTTTGCCTCAGGAGAATATTGATCCTGCTAAACTCCTTGGAATATGAAGCTGGGCCCTTCTTTTTTCGAGTTCCCCTTTAGCCCTGCCAAACAGGTTTAACCTTTATTTGTTCTATATTTGGCTTCAGAATGGGCAGTTTAATGCTCAGATGAATTTCGATATACGGAGATGTAACAGGAAAAGCAAAACAAAAAAAAAAAAGAATCTGTTGGGGTTATTCATGTGCTTTTGGATTTGATTTACTTCCTACTTCCTTATTTAATAACCAGGTTCCTTAAGGCTCCTTAAGCTTGACTGACCCATGTTTTGTTGACGGGTCTATTCCACTGACCCCTGCCAAGACCCCTGCCCCAGTTCGTCTATCAGACAAAAATGAATCTATTCCAGGAGCTATCACTTCCCATTATCTCTAATTGAGCCTGACAGTTGGAGACAGGCCTCATTATTTTTAATTGGGCCCTATAGTTCTAGAGTTAAATTAAACACAATTTAATGCAGATAGCTCATCTACATCGCTATGACGGAGTCAAACTGTATTTTAAGTTTAATGGAACAACAGGATTTGCTTGCAGGCTTTGGTTTTGCAGTGTTGCTGCTTTGAGCTCTGTGTTGTGTAAAACCTGCCTGGGGTGTGAGGACACGTCTGTTAATTAGAACCTGACCTGGCCCTGCACCTGTTGGACCTTTTCTCTACACTTTTTTACCAAAAATCCAAACGTGGGCCCAGGGTGGTGATGAGCAGCTCTTTAACCAGCCCAGACTGCCTGTGAGAGCTTTATATGGTTCAGGTAGTTTTAAACAGGTTTGTAGGGGTGTCATGCAAACAGAGAAACTGCTGGAAGTTTTTCCCAAATTCCTGTGGGCAGTTTTATTCAGAATTTAAAGGGAAGATACCTCCCAATACTTCAACATGGGCATTTTTACTGCTCCATTCAGAGCTTTTTTCTGCCACGAAGGAACATCCTTATCACTATCAGCGGGGCTTTTCTGTGAAGACACCTCTGAATAAAAAAGGAATCGAACCGTCCTGTTGCTGTAAATATTATAAATGTTCATGTCTTGGATTTTCTTAGGGAAGGAACATTCCAGTCCGTGCTGAGGAAGGAGTTGTCTCACCCTTCTGTTGGTTCTCAGCCACACAGGAGCTGGAAAATCAGTTTGGTAAATCATTCCCTGTGCTGCTTCTTTGAGTCAGCTGTGGGCTGCAAGACCAGGTCATTTGTTATTGAAGCTTTGCCAGAGTTCTCAAAGCAGTTAACCCATCACAAAACTCTTTGGATTACTAATGGAACAAAGATTCCTAATTACAGAAGGCCTTGATTAAATATTGGATTTTCCTTTGCACAGGTGAGGTTAAACACTCGTTTCAAAGGACATTTCCTTTGATATATTTGTATTTTCTGTACTTCCCTCTTCAGCTTTGCTTGAAGGTCAAACAAACAAACTACAGCACTTCTCCCATGAGAAGCAACACATCCAATGTGTCTTGAGGAATCCAAGACAAGGATCCTTCAGTTTGGAACAGCGGGATCTCTACTCTTCTTAAGAGTTTGGGCAGTTTGCATTAGTAAATAAATGTGTTTAATTAACAGACACTTAATCATGGAAATTCTATGACATCAGGCCTGGAGGCTGGGATTGGAGAGAAAATGAGCAAGAGTTACCCAATGTTTGTACAATCCCTGCTCCTTCCTAACTGCTCTCCTTGGTGTCAGCCACCCTCCCCAGCCCTAGGTCAGTCATGCCTCACTTCTCCTGCTGCCTCTGGCATCTTTTCTGGAGCAGGGAATTCCTGCAACCCGGAGAAGTTCCTGGATGAGCCCTTTGCTGCCTGTTCGTGCTGGATCTCCAGCTTTTCTCCTGGCATTGCTTTTGCTGGACACAGAGGCTATCACTTCTGGTGGGAGAGCAAAAACATCAAAAATAGCACCAAAACATTGCCTTTTTTCTTTTTTTTTTTTTTTCCAGCCCAACCACTCCCT
>WAAG01062089.1:205392-252357 GCA_013390105.1 Tichodroma muraria
CACTCACTTGAAAGTTGATGCGATGACACCTCTGGGATGATTTTCCATGCCCACAGCCAGCCTGGAGATGCTATTCCAGCCAAACAGCACCAACTACATGAACTTCCCAGCTTTTCCACTTGTTAGGTGTTTTTATTGGCTTTATCCTGGCTGGCAGAACCCCCTTCCTTCCCTGGCACTGCAGGAGGACCCTGCTGTGACAGCCTAAAATCCCAGGAGATACAAGGGCTCTGTCATGTGCTGTTGTCCTTTTGACTGAAGGTGGAGAGAAAAGGCCTTTGTCCAGCCTGTGGGCAGTGAGCAGCACACTCCCAAAACTAGAGCCCAGATTTAGTGACCAGTGAGACTGAAAAAGATTTATTACAGCATTCCACACCTCTGTACATCAGTATTTGGGATTTATGACAGCTCTCCGTGATCCCATGTGTCTAAATTTGGGATTTTTATGGCTCTTGCACATCAGCATTCAAGCCTTGCTGGGAATATTCCCTGCAGCCACGCAAGGTAGAGGAAGGATTGTCATCCTCCAACATGTCATCCACGTTGTGGATGTGGAGCTGAAGTTTTGGGAGTGTGTTCTTGTGGGAAGATTGTGATGAGAGAGACTGGAATGGTTTGGATTCTGGGTTTTATGCATCTACCTGTTCTGACGGCACTTTTTGGGAAAATTCACACCAGAGCTAAAGGGTTTCAGTGTCTCCCCTTCTGCTGCTGGCAGAAGAACAGAGTTAACAAAAATATTACTCCCATATATGTTGCAGCCATTAACTTCCATATGTTCCAGCTACCCAGTCAGAGCACAGCATTGCTGGCACCGTGAAGTTCTGTCTGGATGTTTTCCTGTTAGGAGGAAACTTTAAACCCTCCTCCTGAGAAATTCACCCCAATTCCAAGTGCAGAAAGAGGGATTTGTTCATTTTAAGAGTAGTCCACATTTCCCAGATTCCTCGTTTGCCTTGTGAATATGAACTTTTAGTGGGATACATTCATGATCTGACGGCCTGTGCAACACCACCTCGGTGCTACATGAAGCTCAAGGATTCTCATGGCTGTGCTGGATTGATCCCGGAATCACTGAGGGTGGAAAAGACCTCCCAGAACATTTAGTCCAGCCTGTGACCCATCCCCACCTCGTCTGGGCTTTAAATGCAAGGTAAAAATGTCAGATTCCAACCTTGCAATGGCAGAATTTCCTCATGTGTGGCTGTTCTGTTCCAGAGGTGCAGCAGGGTCGGAGAGGCTCATGGGGAGCAGGTTGTGGCTTTCATGTATTTTACCAGGATCAAATTATCTCCTGTTCCCTCTGTGTTGTTTTGGGGGTTTTTGGGGTTTCTTTTGTCTGCTTTGTTTTTGTTTCCTCTCAACCAGCTTGAGAAAGAATGTGGGTTAGAAACAAAAGATGTCGAGGATTTAATTTAGCCAGACAAAAAATACTCTTTTCAAATGTTAAAACAGGCTGAAAGAGAGGTCTGAGGGCTGGTTTGAAAGGACAGGATTTTGTTCCCAGTGCTGTTCCCAGCAGTGATGGGAGACACTTGGATCCTGAGCTGAAGGATCTGCCCTGTGCTGACTCCTGACACTCCTGGCCTGCTAACCTGCTTTATTCTTTAATTAATATATATTATATTATATAATTCACTGGCCAACTTGCAGTTACCTGGAGAGGAACTTAAAAAATGAAAACAAAAATATTTGGGAATTTTTAACAGCATTAGAGGAGTGCTATTTGTTACTTGGAATGTTTGGAATTACTGAGATCGGGGGTGAATAATTGATAATCATTTTAACCCAAGCAAGAATTCCATTAAATATGAACAAGAGGAGGCTGGGCACGTGGTAAAGGATTTCTCTTTCCCTTCTGACTGCAACCAATCCCTTTGGATCTGGTCACTGAAGACACCTGGCAATGAAATGGGTGTGTGAAAGAGGAGGAAACCAGATATTATGTTACTTAAAAGTCATTCATCATGTCACAGGAAGGCAGGAATCTGAACTCCTGCAATAAATAATCGCTGAAGGAGATCTCTGTACACAAAGGAGCTGTGATAGCCGTGACTGCCAGCTGCTGAAATGTCCCTGTGACAGCAGGCCAGGAGCTGGGGCTGTGCTGGAGTGAAGGCCAGGAAGAACGGGACACAGGGGAATGATTTCCTGGGAGCCGTCCCATGAGCAGTCCATAGAAATGAGCTCCCTGATTTTGCTTGGGGGAAAGCAGGATTCTGGCTTCAAGGCTCAAGCCTGAGCTGCAAGGAGTGTTTGAAGAGCTCCACGGGTCCATCACAGCACCCTGGCTCCAGCTACGAAGTTGTCATTTCGCATTTGTCAGCGAAGAACAACGTCTCTGCCTCTCTTTTAATTCCATGCTTGGTTTTTCTGTGCTTTCTTCATGGAAAGGGTGGTCAGGCATTGGAAGGGGCTGCCCAGGGAGTCCCCACCCCTGGGGTGTCCAAGGGAAGACTGGATGTGGCACTCAATGCTCTGGGCTGGGGACAGGGTCAGGTTGGACTCAGTCTTGGGTGCCTTTCCCAACCCAAATGCTTCTACAATTCCCACTCTGTGCAAAGCAATTTCTCAGCGTTCCCTGAGTAATTCCCTTTCCACTGATGGCATGGAAAGATCTCTTGGAGATTTTATGTTAGCTGGTGGCAACTTCCAGTTGTAATTGTGTGAGAGAGAACAGAGCTGTTCTGGTGCTCAGGGTAACACCTTCTTGGCGTGTCCAACAGTCCAGGTGGGCAAGGGATGTCCATGACACGTCCAACAGCCCAGGCCAGCTCACTGAAAAGGTCCTCCTTGTCCATGTAACCAGACAGGGACTTTGGGATTTTCTGTCAGCAAAAGAAGGGATTGGGAGGGATAAATTAGAGAGTCTGAGTGGCCACAAGCAGCTTTTGTTTTCCATCTCTTGTAACTCTCAGTGGCACCCTCAGCTTTGCTTCAATACATCCCTAAATGAATTAATGAATTTTCCTCAGTGTTTCTGCCCCAAAGTCAATGAAACACATTTATATGCTTTTCATCTCTGTATTACACCATCCCATGTAATAATAATTTCTCTATTTTCCTCTCCCTCTCCTGGAAGGTACCCAGGATCTAAACTGAGTGGCTTGGCAGTGTTTACCTGCATTTCCCAGAAGTTCATCCCTGGGATTTTCACCCTAAAGCTTTGGTGCTGCTCAGTCCTGGAAGTGCTCCCTGTCCTCTGTTCTGAGTTCAAACACCCACAGCAATGTGTGCCCATGCTTCAGAGGCACCAGGGAAGGAATGGGATAAATCCTGAGTGAATTTAATGAATGTTTCCCCTGTTGAAGCAGCTGGAGGAATCACTGGGAGCTCGGGGTGTAGTTTTTCACCAGCTGATGCTGAGTGAGGCTGGCGAGGTGCAGGTGGAACAGCCTCTCCCCAGATCTGGTTACACCACGTCAGGACCCCGGGGAGGAAAAAGGCAGAATTCAATATGTGCATGTGAGAGTGGAGCCCTCATCCTCCACAGGAGTTTTATTCCAGTTTCTTCAGGGTAAGTCTGGTACCCACCCTGAGTCCTGTCCCAATGAGGTGGAGAGATCCCAAAGGCTGCAACAGTGCAGGGAAGCTGCTAAAACTGCCTCTGTGGGTTGGAATCACATGAAAGATTCATGTGGAGTCTTAGCACCTGCTCCTCCTTTGTGGGATATCTGCACTGTTAATTTTTAAGCATGTCTTAGCCTGGGGAAGGGAGATCCTATAACCAAGGGAATATACATTATTAACCTTAAAGCTCCCAGCTCGAGGCAGCTCCTGCAGCCTCAGCCACTCTGGGTTCTGAAGGAGCAGCTGAGCACCCACCACCTGCTCCGTGGTGGCATCAAACTGGGATAGCTCCAGCTCAACACACCCAAAGGATGACCTCCCTAATTTGGGGAGTTCGTAATTAACACGGAACACTCACACTGACTCCTCAAGGATCCCAGGTGCAACCTAATCTCAAGGAAGATACAGTTTCTAGTTCTTATCTTGGAAAAGTGGCCACTAAGTGGATGCAAGTGCCATAGGCCCAAGTCCCTGGTCCCAGTAAATTATTAAAGGTGCTCATTTCGGGTGAGGACGTTGTCCCTGCCCGGCTGCCCAGAGTTCTGAGGGACCTTACCCAGGTTCAAAGCCCCTGGTGAATGGTTTCCCTGGAATAATTGGTAACAGCAGCCAGGATGGACACCCAGGTAACGTAAATTATCGTGGCTCTAGTGGGAGATGCATTAACAGAGAGGTTTATTCCACGGGGAGTTTCCTGCAGGGGGTTGGGACTGGAGGATTTTTAAGGCCAAGCCAATCACTCTGGGATTTTAAGATTTCTGTGATCTATATTACTATATATTTGAGTGGTGCATTTCTATAGGTTAAATTATTGGATAATGATCTGAAAATTATACTTTTATAAAGCACACAACTGATGCAATTCAGTCACAAATATCAGGACTCATTTCCCAAACTTCCTGATGCAGAAATATATATTGAATTTATCCTGGACAATGTGGGGTAAGAGCAACTTTTCTCCTCAATTCCTGTGTTCTTCTAAAGGCTCCCTTTCCTTCTCTGCTGGCTAATGGCATTTTTGGACTTCAACACAGAAATATCTTGGAAGCTGCGACTGGGATGACATCTCACTTGTATGGTAATGAAGTCTTGACAGAGGAGATGACAGATGGAACTCCAGGATCTATGCAGCTACTTTTTTTATTTTTTCCAACAAGACACTAAAATGGGAAGGTTTATGACAAATTATAATTAAGGTGCAGGTTTCTTGGTGTCTGCTGGTGACTTTCTCTCATCATAGACTTTAGGAAAACTTCCAGGGAAAATTCTGCAGTGCTGCACCACTAACATGGGTGCAGGCTGATTTCTTAAACTGTTTAGTTTAGTTTTCCTAAATGCTCCCGAGGTTCTGGAGCTGGGCTCTTTGGACAGAGGTTACAGTTTGGTGTGGTGCTCTGCAATCTCCCAAACCCCATCACAAAACCTGGGCATGGCTTTTGCAGGACAGACATCCAGGTAACCTTGACATTCTCTGTCCAGAGCTGCCTCCTGAGGAAATGGATGAGGGTGAAATTCCTGTGGTCTGCTTGGAAAACATTCCCCCTGCCGCAAAATAACCTGGTTAATCCTTGGTTTATTTATTGAGCATCGGTGTGGTGAGACCTGCTCAGAGGCAAGAGGCTCCCTGGGCATCTTCTGTCCTCCTCTTCCCTTGGAAAAGCGTGCTCAGTGCTGGGGAGGGACACGGAGCCCACGCTCACCCCAGGAAGGTCAGTCCTGCAGGAGCTCCGAGCGTGCTGGAAAAGCTTCCCAGGGAGCTGCTCCCTGGAGGGACCGGGCTGGAGAGAGGCAGGAGGAGGGGAGGCCCTGCAGCTGGGGGGGCTGGAGGGAAGGAAGGAGTGACTCGGAGGCACCGGGAGAGGAGCTGCAGCCAAGGTGGTCAGCTGGGAGCAGAGCGGGAGCCGGGCTCCTCAGGGCAGATGGCAGAGCTGGATGCAGAGGCCAAGGAGAAAGAAGGAAATTATTCCCAGAGAGAAGGTGGCAGAGGCAGAGAGAGAAATACAGTGACCGAAGGCAAGGGAGGATTTAATTTTTAATTAGCCACAATGAATTCCTTCCACATCTGAAGTCTGGTGAGAACACGGAGTGAAAGGAGGTAACGGTGGGTTTGCTTTGGTGGGTCCCATCAGAGAGGGAGGCAAAGGGGTCTCTCAGGGAGCTGGAGTCCTGAGGGCTGAACTCACAACTGCTGGGGGTGTCTGGCTGTGGAACAATCCTGGGAAATCCCTGGAGTTTTCCTTACTGCAGCACAGATGGGATTTTCACTCTGCATGTGGTGCTGCTCTGTGCACGGTCTGGCTGAGTCAGAGGTGGTGGATCCCTCTGCACAATGATCCAAAATTCAGGAGGAGAATGGTCCATCCGTTGGGATAAGGGCTTTGCCACTGAGCCTTGGAGCTGAGAGAGGAAGGAGGGAATTTCTTTCCACGAATGGTTGCAGGAGGCTCAAAAATAATTCCTCCTCAGGAAGGCTTGGGTTTTTAGGGGCCTTTTCCCCCCTCAGATGGGACTCCCTGTCTGGCTATTTACTGTATTAATGACATGAGGCAGAATTCCAGCAAACAGGATGAGCACACTCATTACTGGGATAATTACTGGGATAATTGTTCCACTGCAGAGCTGGGATGTGGACAGAGCACTAGCTGCAGGATCTGCCTTCTCCTTTCTCTCCACTTCCCTGCTTTTCTCCCATACCCTCTCTGCTCCTCATCCAGCAGCAGGGAAATTCTCAGTCTGACTGCCAGGATAATTCCCATTCCCTGTAAACAGTCCTCAGAGAGAAATTTTTCCAGGGAAGTCTCATAAAGACGACACATCCCTTTCCTCCAAAGCACTCCCGTGTTATTTTTAATATGTAAAACATTTTCATCTAAATCACTGCAGTTATTTCTACTTCCTCAAACAACATTTAGCTCTAAGTATAAAAAACCAGATAAATAATTCATAAAGGATTATGAGACTCTTTATAAGAAACTTGTTGATTTTAGGTACATTTAGATTTCAAGACGAGGAATAGCAGCACTTTCTGATTCAAACCTGCACCTAAATCCAATAAAATGTGGCTACTTTGACCCATTTTAACAGGTTTTCCCTGTTTCAGAGGATGACCTTTCCCCTCTGTGAGCCATAAGCCATTAGGAATCAGCTGAGTCCCCTCAGCCTCCACCTACTCTGCCCTGTCCTCGATCCCACATGGAATGAGTAGTTTTGTGCCTCAGAAGATGTGGGGGGTATTAATTATTCCCTCTTTCCTTCTTGGCTTGCCTTAAGATGCCTTTTTGTAGCAATATGGAAAAGTGGGGTAAGTTCAGAGCTCTTCCTAAGGTTTTATGCTAATGAGCACTTTAAACTGGGAATTTCTGGGTAATGGCAAGCTGGGACCTGACTGGGAGCAGTGGTTGTCATCCTCCAAGGAACAGAGGCAGAAGTAGTTTTGGGGTGTGTTGAAGAGAATGGTGGGACCAAAGGAGGAGGAAGGAACTGACTTTCACCCACATGAAAAAAAAGGAAATTTTTTCTGATCAGTGGAGAAAGGGGCTGGCAGAGCCTGTGTACCTATGACTGTCTGAGGAATCTTGATCCTTATTTAAACCCAAACCCAGAGGAGCTGCCCCTGGGTGACCCTCATGGGTGGGTCCTGCTACACCTGGAATTCTGGAGATGACCCCCACCTTCTATTCCTGCTATGGAGTAGAACCAGTCTGGATGGTCTCAGAGGGGGTCACTGTGGCTCTTCCCTTCTCTGTCTCTTTGGCTGTAACAAGCCAAGAGCAGAGTGTTTTCCTTCCCTTGCCTTGGCGTCAGAGCTGTAGGCAGTGATGAGTGATCACAGAGCCAACAACCAGGCCCTTCCCACTCTCAAAAATAGTTCTGGTGCTCTGCAAGGTACCTTGAGGGGAAGGAAAGGGGTGTTTTTGAAGGGAAGATAAATTATTTCCTTTAGAGATGCTCCTGCATTGAGGCTCTTCGCTGGCTGAAGCTGCAGGTCTGGTCTGGTGCCCCTCTCCCAGGTGGGGACCAGGGGCTCTCCTGTGGCTTCAGGTGGCAGTTCCCAGAATGAAACACTGATGTGGCCTCTGACAATGTCTCCATGCCTGACTCCTGAATCTGAAAGATTCTTACTGAAGTGCTTTGTGTGCGAGGGGTCCAGGAAACCTGAACCAGGGAAAGGTGGATGAAGACGGTTTCTGGAGGAGTTTGGAGGAGGCTTTTGCTCTTTATTCCCATCATGGCTGCATCTCCAGGCTTAGCTGAAATCCTGTCCTGCCAGTAAATCCTCAGCTGGACCATGAGCCCATCCAGCCTCTTTGCTGCTCCTCCCACTCAAAACTGCAGCCCTGGCACTGCTGTCCCCTCAACCCTGACGGAGCAGAGCCAGAGCAAGGCCTGTCCTAAATCACAGAAAGCGTTGGGTGACCTTGGCTGCAGTTCCTGAATCAGACCTCATGCTGCAGCTTCTGCACGTCTCTGGTGTGTAGATCTTATGGAAGCAGCCCCTGACTTTTGGGGGGCTCTTATGATAAGGAGTGATGAAAACTGGGGTTGTAATCTTGGTTTGGACTGGGATTTGTTGTCCCAGGTGACATTCATCTCATCTACTCTCAGTTCTGATGCTGACTCACAGGGGCAGCTCCTTTCTGCTGCCTGGTGCCCAAAGGGTTTGGTCTTTGGGGGGTGTTGGAACACTCCTATGGGAGATGTGATCCCAACCCCTGCTTTATCAGCGGCCTTCTTGCTGTGTCCATAAATGTGATTTTGGGGCTGGTTCCCTGGTTCCCTGTTCTGTCTTGAAGGCTTGTAAACACCCTGGATGTGTGTTCAACTTGGAATACATGAATATACTGTGATTAAATGCTCCTCTCCCTGTACCTTAGGGACTGTCAGATACTCCAGGATCATCCCTCTCTTTCCTAGAAATTGAATAAATCTGCCGTGACGTATTCCCAGGATTTTTAACTCTGAATTTTAGTTTTTCAGCTGGAAATCCTGTGCTCTGCCAGCTGGGGAATGCTCTGGAGCATATGGAGGTTAGCTATGAAGTTTATCAGTAATTGATGTTTTCTAATGAACCATCCTGTTCTGCAATAATAAGGATTCAGGATTCATTAAGGAGCTGTCTCTGGTCCAGCAGTGGCAGTAAATCTAAGCATGAAGAAAACTCTGAAATTTAGATCTAAAAGCCAACAACAGAGAGAATGAGCACTTCAGTGTCCGTGCTCTGACCTGACAGGATTAGAGCTGGGTTTTACATGGTCCTAAATTTCCCAAGGGAGGTGGAATTGCTGCTGCTCTCCTCGCTCATCCAGCGTGTCTGGGGTGCAGGGACGAGCACGGAGTTTTTTGGGCAGCGTCTCTGTGCATGTGAAACAAGCTGAGACAGCACAAGGGTCCTTTCTATGAGTAAAAAAAGCTAAAGCTCACTAGTAAAGAAGTGTTTTATGCTTAAGTCAGGTGCCTGAACGCTTGGGTGCCTGCTGTAACCTGGGAGCACTGGGGCGAACTGGGAATTCTGAGGCGGGAAGCGTTTGCCTAACCTGGGCCAGGCTTGCTGGCAAAGACCCAAAACCCGAGCTGCTCACATTAACCTGACAGGCCATTGTTTTATTCAAGCTGACGTGGTGAATGGGGCTCTTTTTGCCCATATTCTTTACCTGTCTCGTTGTGTTAAAGTGGGGAGCGCTGGGGGCAGGTGGGCCCAGGCCCCGGCCCCGCTCGCAGGCCTCGGAGGGCCCGGCGCGGCCGACGGGGACCCCGTGGCACAAGAAAGAGTTGCTAAGAACAAATCTCTATTGTTCCCCGTCATCTTTAAATGAGTGTCAAAGTAGGCAGGGGGGCTTTGACCGTTAACCGCACAATTTAGCCGGCCCCTTGTGTCCGGCAGCCCCCTCCGCCTTGGAGCTCCTGGGATGAGAAAAGGCGGCCTCAGCCCCTTCTAAATGGGCCAACTCTTCTCCTTTGTGTGCAGACTGCCCAGTGTGAAATCCGCAGTGACGTTAAATGTTTTCTAATGAATAATTACTGAAAGGAAATGGAGGAATATATGTGTCATGGATTGTAGCGCGTTAAAATGTTTTCTTTTGGGCACAAAAATGTTGTCCTTCAGCAGCGCCGCGATTGTTTCAGGGAGTCTTTTGTGGGGGTTTGGATTCTCAATGGATTATCTGTGAGCGCTCGCTTTTCCAATAGGAATCAAAAGGGTCCTTTGGCAAACTAATGTTTTTCAAAATGGCAGCCATGAAGCCCATTTAGTATTTAAAGTTTGGGGTTTAAAGAAATGTTTGAACTCGGGAGATTTTCTCACTTTTTTTCTTTCTTTTGATTTATGAAAGTGAAGTGGTTCACCTCGACCTCTCCTCTATTGAGAAAGACAGACAGTCACCCTTTAACAAGTCTATAGCAGACCATGCCCTGGAGACAGACAAGAGGCCTTAAGAACTCTTGGCGTTTCCCTGGGCTGTTGATTAACCTTAAAACCCTCTTATTCTGTATTCTTTTGAAAAGAAATTAGGTTACAATGTGTAAATTTTTCCACAGTATAATTGTATTTATAAATTCTCCTGCCTCGAGGAGCGTGTACAGTAGTGCCAGACAGTCCAAGTACCTCCCTGCACACACAAAATATCCCTTTTCCATGGCTGCTGTATTCCCAAGCATGGTCCATATCCAGCATTCCAGATCTATTAGAAATCTGAACGAGGTTTCCAGAGATCTGTGAAAAGTCTCAGTGAAATATCTCAAAACCATCTTGTTTTGTTGGCTTTGCTGTGATGGGACGAGCGTAACTTGGTCCTGTGGTGGAATCTGCTCTGCTTTAATCCCTTTTTTATGGGGTTCTCGTTTATCTGAAAACTAAGCCAAGCAGATTCTCAGGAGCCACACCGAGGTTTCCTTAGGAGGGGGAAAGTGTTCCCATTGCCCTGGACTGGCTGTTCATCCTGGGTGGGGATGCGTCACCCCAAGTCCTGCTGCCAAGATCTGACACTCTGAATTTCCTTTGGGGACAATGGGATGAGTCCTGACTGCTCCTGGAGCAGACACGGGGCATCCCTACGGAGTGCTGGAGTCCTGACCTCGAGGTCACTGTGGGAGGAAGATCCAGGATTGCCGGGATGTGGCCGTGCTCCCCCGCTGACCCTGCCAAGTGCCTCTGGCAGAACATCTTCCTTCTTTCTCCATGGTCACAACCCCTTGGGCCAATTCCTCTGGAGAGCTGAGGGTGGAGCAGAATCCCTGCAGCCCAGGACTCTTAATGAGCGAAATCCTGGAGTACACGACGGGAGAGGATGGGTCAGGGAGCTGCTGCCTCTCACAGTAAACGAGTATTTCCAAAACAGAGCTCCCACTTTTGAGCCTTCATTCACCCTGAACTCAGAGTTCCTGAAGGAATGAATGTGTGTTAACAGTGCTGCTCTGAGCTCAGCTGTGCTGGACAAGCCAGACACTCTCTGTTAAATCTTGAGTCTATTTTAAATCTTGACTCTATTTCAAATCTTGTGTTCATTTTTTATCCTGTGTCTCTTTTGAGCCAGATGACTCCAGGGATGTTCACTTACTGCACCTTCCTGTGGCACCACTTTTATGTGCTTTTATCTCAGGGCTGTAACTACAGAGAACAGGAAAAAAAAAAAAAAAAAAAAAATTTGGTATCACAGAAATTTCCAGGATGCTGAAGCTGTGTCAGGGGTGTTTAGGTTGGATATCAGAGAAAGGTTCTTTCCCCAGAGGGTGCTGGGCACTGACCAGGCTCCCCAGGGAATGGGCACAGCACCAGGAGCTCCAGGAGTGTTTGGGCAACTTTCTCAGGGAGAGGATGGGGTTGTTGGGGTTCTGTGCAGGGCCAGAGTTGAATGATGATCCCTGTGGTCCCTTCCAGCTCAGGATATTCCATGATTCTGTGGTGCCAGGTGGAGACAGAGCTGAACAAACAGGACAAACTGGGCTTTAGGATTTCTGTGTGCAGCCTTAGATAAGGCCTGAAGTGTTGAAGGGGATGGGAAGGAGAAGAGTTCTGCAGAGATCAGAACAGAAATGTGGGGTGGGAAAAATTAACTTTCTGTTATCGAAACCTGTTTCTGTTACCAAACCCTGATTCTGTTGGGAAACAGAGGGGTCTAAACAACCTGGCTGATAAACAGGTGTTTTTTCCACTTCTCTGTGAAAATGTGCCTTATTCAGGGTTTTCTGATTTTAAGCTTAGAATGGTTTTGTTTATCACCAGTATTTATTAGCCGAGGATAAGTCAGAAATGCCTTTGCCTGGCTCATGCTCTGAGGCACGAGGGAAGAGATCCAATTCCTGAGTGCTGCTGTAAGATCGAGGTATCCTGTGGCACAGGAAGGGCTCTTCCATTTCTGGAGAACCTGATCCTGCCACGAGTCCCTTTAGGAGCTTGTCATCCAGTGAGGTGGGACTTGGGTGGGAAGCTCCTTAAATACAGAGCTCATAATTCATGGAAGCATCCTCTGGAGAACGGAGAGGTCGCTTCCTGCTGCTTGTGGATCGCTGGTTTCCAACACGGATGGGGTTTATCCTGTTGGAAATTGTTAGGGGGAAATCTCTGTTGTTGTTGTCTTTGGCAGCTGGGCAGGGGCAGGAAGAGCTGGCACCAAGTGGGAGCTGGTGTCCGGCAGGAAAACCATTTTTGAGGGGGAAAACTGCCTGTTGCATATTAAAGAAACCCAGGAAAATCCATGGAAACGGCGACTTAAACTGGGTTTTGCAGTGACCTCTAGTGGGAGCCAAGCCGGGAGCTGTGGGAAGGGGCTGAGGAGCCTGGCCAGGAGCGATGGAATGCGCCTTGTGCCCGGATTTGCCCAAATTGCCCATCAGGAAGGCCAGAGCCCATCGGTTCATCGCCAGAGTCAGCCGTGGGTGTTTTGGTGAGAGGCAGAACCTCCCGGAGCTGCTGTCGGCAGCTCCCGGGGCTCGACTGCTGACAGGTCTTGGATAATTCATTAAAGAGAGAGGATGGCGCATCCCTGCCCAAGGAGGGAGCAGCAAACAGCCCGACACACGATCCAGGGCCCGTGGGCTTCAATTCCAGCCCCGGGAACTCTCTGTGGAAGCAGCACGGGCTGGACAAGGAGGTGAGGGGAGGGTGCAGACAAAGCAGGACCCAGGTGTGACATAAAACCACCTCGGGGTTTGCAGGGCGGTGGGAGGGAAATCCGGCAGCTCCGGGATGGTTTGGGGGTTTGGAGGATGCTTGAGGAGATTTTCTGCTGTTGTGGGTGGAATTGGTGGCCCCAATAAATCTGGGTTTCTGGGTTGAACCTTTTGGTGCAGTTTCCTGTGTGGGTGGGAGCTACGAGGCTCTCAAAGGTCCATGGGGTGAGCTGGTGCCCACCTGAGGCTCTCACCTGCATGGTTTGGGCTTTTCCAGTGCTTCCAAAATAGCTGTGGCCTCATTAGTGATCCTCCTCCCCCCTGTACCTTCATCTCTTCTGTTCTATGACATTAAACCAAAGAAACAGCAACGGAGCATCAATTGAAAAACAAAGTTTGATCCTCCAATAAAGATAAGTAATAATTTCGCAAAGTTCCTTTCTTTCTGTTTTTTAAAGTTGTTTTCTTGACAGATCTTCTTTCAAACTGGTACAAACTTTGTCAAAGAAACTGGCCTCTTCTGTCTGCCTCTTTCTCAGGAGCTGCAGAGCTCAGGAATTTGTGCTGTGATCCCACAGAGTTCCTTGCAGTTTCCCTGTTGACAGACAAATCCCTGTGGGAAAAAGCAAAACCCTTCATTGTAGTGAGGTTTTCTGATAAAGCTTGTGTCTTTAGGCGAGAAAGAAATCTCCTGGCTCCTGAGTGATGAGGGAAGGGAAATAATCCTTTAAAAGAGCAGTGTCTTGCTGGGGTCACAAGCACTGATGAGTGCAGGGGCATCTCTTCTTCAGGGAAGCACAAAACTCACAGTGAACTTCCAGAAACCGGTGGGGACAGGGCACTGAAGGGTGCTGGGGTCATAAAATTATCAGCACCAGCAAAACACCGAGAAAATCTGGGCACAAAATAGCCCAGGAAAGAGTTCAGGAGTTTTGTCTGGTGGGAAGCAGTGTCATTTACCCATTAACATACACGTGAGAGAAGCGGGTTAAGGAAACCTGAGCAGGTGGATGCTGAGGGGAAGCCAGGCTGATCCTTTCCTGCTTCCCAGCTGGGAGAGAAAAAAGGCTTGTCCTGAGAGCTCTGTCAGAAGCAAAATATTATTATTATTATTACTATTATTAATCTTTTCTATCTCCCCCTTCCATGTTCCTCCCTGCACTGGCAGTGGGGTCTGGCCAGGTGTTGGTTTGAGAAGCAAAAATCATCCTTCATTTTGTCTGCCAAACCAATGGAGCCTGAACTAAGGACAGGCACAGCAAATGGATGAGAGTGATCACATGCAGGGGAGGGGCAAAAAAAGGTTATTAATATTAAAAGGAAAAAAGTGGGGAACTTTCTGACAGAAAAGAGAAGTGATCACAATCAGGTCATGCCCTGGCTAAGAAAAAATGAGGAATTCTGTATCTTGCCAGCCTGGGGCTGGGAAGAGTCAGCAAAGCAAAAAATGGCATTCTTTGTGTGTGAAGTGAGTGCAGGTCTGATTTATTTATTTTTTACTTAAATAACCTGCTTTCAGAGGATCTTTCTCTCCAGAAAAGATTTTTCTCTCTTGTGCTGAACATAACTCTCAAAAGTCAGCTCACTCTCAAAGAGATAAATGCAAAGAATGGGCTGGACTAAAATGAGAATAACCTTAGAATTCCTGTTTAAGAGCTGATTTTTCTGAGTTTGCCTCAGTCATAAAGGATGCTGTGTGGTTGGGTCCTTTGCTCTTCATTTTATGCAACTCTGCTCCCAAGTCCACCAAGCCCCAGCATCCACCAGTGCCTGCAGGCTGATCCCCAAAACCTCCCTCCAGAGTCAGGGTTTGCCAGAGCTCAGCAGGAACATCTATGTTGTGCCTATTTCCAACTTGCAAAGCTTCTGCTTTCGAAAAATCAAAATTCAATTAAAGAAGGGGGCAGAACCTGACGTGGCCCGACGCGAGCAGAGCATCTCCGTCCTTTTAGTGCTTGTTGAAAACCTTACACACAACCACAACGTCCCCTTGAGCAGTGGAGCAGCAAAACGGGACAAGCCAATGTCCCCAAGGGCAGGAGGAGAACAGCAGAGGTGCTGGGCTGGTGAGCACAGCCCGGAGCCTCCGGAGCTGCTCCGGCTGCTCGGCCACGTTCCTCCCAAAATTGTCCAAGCCTGGAACCCTCCAAGGGAGCTCACTCCAAGGCAATTTACTCCAAGGTAAGCTGCTCCAACTGTACTGAATTAATTTCTGTCCATTTATGCCTTAGGAGAGGAATTTGTCTCTGAATGGGGTAATTCTGGTGTCTGTAAAAATGAAACAAAAGGAAACCCTGAAAACCCAACTTTAGCACAGTATTACCATAAAATATGTGTGAAGTAGACAAATCCACATGAAATATGTAGACAAAAATGTTTTTTATTTGCTAGCATGAAAGCATTTGCAGCTTGGTTTAAGTGAATAAAAAGCAGAGGTTATTCTTATAACCTGGGAATCAAGCTTGACCCTCAGCAGTGAGAATTTCCCAGATAGAGTCAATTTCTGCCATAAAGAATCAGAAGTGGAGGGTGAAAGAGGATTTGGTTTTGTCAGGGACAGCCTTTTATGCATCTCTTAGCCTTTGGAGAAGGACGGGGGATGCTGGGCAGGGTTTAACCATCCTCAAGTTGCTCTCTGATCAGTTTTATCAGCAGTGGCCGTGTCTCTCACTGGCATGTGGGGACATCTGCTGCCAGCACTGAAAGCTGACTTGGAGCTGCTGCTGGGAAGCAGTGGGAATAATATTCTTGTGCAGATTGGTGCTGTGAGATTAATCCCTTTTGCTTACAAGTCAAGCCCCTTGCAGCCTTTTCCAGGGATTCTCCATTTTCACGCTTAGATCTGTATAAAGGGGAAAAACTAAGTATTTTTCTGGTGCCTTACACTGTTTATTCCAACTTTATGCCTGGAAAATTCTGTCTAGATTGAGTTATTGAGTTTTCAGATCCCGACTGCATCTCCAGGGCTGGGTTTGTCTCAGTTTTTATAGAAACCAAGGTCTTCCCCCCTGCTCACAGCAGCGCCTCTGGGACATCTGGACTGTGAATCGGATGGAATTGCCATCCTTGGACAAGCTGGAATGATGATCTCTTGGCATTACCTGTGCAAGGCTGATTGGCCCCTGGGGGAAGGGCCCTCTCTGCCCCCTCCTAACTCTGCACCCCACAACCTTTGTGTTGCAGAAGGAGGAAGTGGACGAGAACGGCGACGCCAACATGGAAGGGGCTCTGATAGCCCGGGACAAGGTCGGGGTGCAGGATTTTGTCCTTCTGGATTCCCACACCAGCGAGGCCGCTTTCCTCAACAACCTTCGGAAGCGCTACCAGGAGAACCTCATCTACGTGAGTGCTGCTGCTGTGGCCTTGTGGCTGCTGGAACCTCCCTGGGGTGGCCTTGTGGCTGCTGGAACCTCCCTGGGGTGGCCTTGCTGGTCAGGTCCAGGAGGAAGAGCTGAGCATCCTCTGTGTATCTAACAAGGTGTTGGCAGTGCCCAGCAGAGTGATGATCCAGGAGTAAATTATCTGCTTTAACTCATGAAAATAAATCTCGGCTTGCTCTGAGTTGCCTTGCAAAGCTTTAAAGGATGGGCAGTAAATAGGAAGGGAATGGGAAAGGCAACACAGTGACTGAAGGAAGGCAGGACAAGGTTTGTCTGGGAAGGGCTGAGGATTTTATCATGCGTTGTGTTAACTTTAGCAGGAAAAGGGTCCTGGAAGCGTCAAGAGATCCCAAATCCTTGCATTTAAATTGTCAGGCTCTGAGCTTGCTCTCATGATTCAGCTTTACTCATAATCAGGAGGATTTTGGAAGAAGTTTGGTATTGGGAAGAGTTCTGGTTGGTTGGTTTGGTTCTCTCATAACAAGCTCTCTACCAGCTTTGGCATTTGTTTGCAGAGAATGTCCTGAGGTACTTGGCTCCTCCTTTGGGATTTTGCGGTGGAGCAGGCATCTCATGGCTCCTCCCTTGGGATTTTGGTGTGGAGCAGGCATTTCATGGCTCCTCCGTTGGGATTTTGGGGTGGAGTAGGTGTCCCACCGGGCTCTCTCTCCCTGCAGACCTACATCGGTTCTCTCCTCGTGTCTGTGAACCCCTACCAGGAGCTGGACATTTACACAGTGGCTCAGATGAAGCTTTATCGGGGCGTGAACTTCTTTGAGCTGCCCCCACACCTGTGAGTGTTCCCATGGGACCTCTGTGGGTATTCCTAATTCGGGATTTCCCTGCAATGCTGTACTGGCACCAGGGGGGGTGTCCCCAGTCGATAGGCCTGGTTTTTACTGTCGGGCCTCGAGTCAGGCTCAGGTTTTGAGCCCAGCTTTCGCAGTGGGTGCCCCTGCCCATGGCAGGGGGTTGGAATTAGGTGATCTCTACGATCCCTTCCAACCCATTTCGGGATTCCCTGGCCCTGTCCAGTACTTGTAACTTTAAACCAGGAGTAAAAACTCCTGGAAACTTTTGCCATTCCTCATCCTGTGCCATTCCTAATGGATGTTTCCCCTCCGAATGCCTCCTGTGCCTGTCCCAGCTATGCCATAGCTGACAACGCCTACAGGGTGATGTGCAGTGAGTACAACAACCACTTCATCCTCATCTCTGGGGAGAGTGGAGCTGGGAAGACAGAGGCATCCAAGAAGATCCTGCAGTACTACGCCGTCACCTGTCCCACCACGGAGCAGCTCCAGACTGTCCGGGACCGGCTCCTGCTCTCCAACCCTGTCCTCGAGGTGAGAAGCTAAAGGAAGGCCCAAAATGCAGAAGGGTTGGAGCTGGTGGCCTCACTGCTCGAGGACTCCCTGCAAATCTGCAACCCTGAGTAGGAATGGGCAATATTGGCACAGCCTCTGAAAGAATATTTGGGATTTAATATCATTTAGTGTTCGAAAGTTTAAATTTGGGGGGCTCAGTTTGAGGATGGTTGAAGGAAATACGAGAAAATATGAGAGAATACGAGAAAGTACAAGAAAATACAAGAAAACTCTGTGCAGCAGTTCCTTGGGGCCTCAGTTATAAGTTAGATTAGAAAAAGCAATAATTGCTTTAGCTGAATTCCACTTTAAAGTCATGGAAATGCATTAGTTTTTATTCCTTTAATCCCACTAAATTCAGTGGGACTTGACTTGAGCAGCAAATCTTGGTTACTGGAACTGGGTGTGAGATTCTCAGTGAGGTGAGAAGTGACTTTCCCTCTCTGTTTACCCCCAGGCTTTTGGGAATGCAAAAACCCTGCGCAACGACAACTCCAGCAGATTTGGGAAGTACATGGATATCCAGTTTGATTTTAAGGTGAGAACAAACTCAGTGGAGTGCTGGGAAAAGGAGCTGTATCTGAGAAACCTCCTGGATGCTGAGCAGGCAGCCCAGGATTTATTAATTCTTACCCTGCACATTTCTGACCCTGTTTTTGCAGACCTTGCATTTTGCAGGTGAGGTCACTGGTTATCCATCCTGGAAGATTCCAGCATTGCTGGCAATCCTGGCAGTGCTCCATGGAAAGCTGATAGAGGGTTTTAAAGCTCAAGTTACTTTTACAGGACAACAAATCCTTGTACTGTTGCTGGATACTCTTAAACAAAAGGTGGCAGATAATTGACAGCAGAATTTGGCTTTTCCTGAACCTGTTCCTTACTCCTGGGAGTAAAGAAACAGCAATCACAGGGATTATTGGTATTTTTGGTGTTGATCTGCCTGCTTTGCTCTGCCAGGGAGCTCCAGTGGGAGGGCACATCCTCAGCTACCTGATTGAGAAATCCCGAGTTGTTCACCAAAACCATGGAGAGAGGAATTTCCATATTTTCTACCAGCTGCTGGAGGGGGGAGACAAGGATCTGCTCTGCTGGCTCGGGCTGGAGCGCAACCCCCAGAAATACACGTACCTCATCCAGGTCAGTGGGAGCCTGAGCTGCTCCGTGGCTCCATCAGGAATTGTAGGGATGGAAAATGCAGCTTGGGCAGAAGATATTCTTAGCCTAAAAATAAAGGATGGCTGGAAGATCAAGCTCTGCACAGCTTCAGCCAATTTATGGTGACGCTGTCCACACTCAGGGGTTTGATTTATTTGGGGTTTCCAGTATTAACTGAAAGATTTGGTCAAAGGAGCCATGCTCAGGATTAATAACAGTGAAAAAACTCACTGAGGGAACTGGAAATGAAAGCAATGTGCCCAGAAGTATCTGTGTTTGCTGATAATAAAAGTTCTTTACCAATTAATTGTATTAATTGATCTTTCTTTTACTGCCTAGGGTCGATGTGCCAAAGTGTTTTCTATCAATGACAAGAATGACTGGAAAATCGTCCGGAAAGCTTTTTCCATCATTGACTTCACTGAAAAAGATATCGAGGTGCTGCTCGTTAAAAGGGACTGAGCAAAGGGATTTCAGAGAGGAGGGCACTGCTCTTTGAAGCAGCCGTGCCTGGGAGAGGGGTGGAGGGTGGAATAGGACACACTTTGGGTGGTCAGGACCTTAAGAGGCTGACAAGAAACATTGAGAGGGACTTGGACAAGGACCTGGAGTGGCTTGCCACCACCAGAGAGTGGGTTTGGATTAGATATTGGGAAGAAATTGGGTTGCCCAGAGGAGCTGTAACTGCCCCATCCCTGGAAGTGTTCAAGGATGGATGGGGCTTGGAGCAACATGGGATAGTGGGAGGTGTCCCTACCCATGGCAGGGGGTGGAACTAAATGATCTCTAGGTTCCATTCCACCCCAAACCGCTCTGGGATCCCATGGTTCTGTGGGATTGAGGGAGTGGGTGGTGAAGAGCATGATGCCAGTGGTGATACTGGGTTCTCTGGTTCACCTCCTTCAGCCCTGCCAAAATTCTGCTAATTAATGATGGGAAAGGTCAGCACCACCCCACAGGGCTGTGGGAACCCATGTTCTAATGGAATATCTCCCATTATCAGCATCTCTTTGGAATCGTTGCCAGTGTCCTGCACCTTGGGAACATCCAGTTTGAAGAGGACAGCAATGGCCACGCCATCATCCGCGACGGGGCCCAGATCAAGTGGATTTCCAAGGTGCCTCTGCCCAGATGGGGTCAGAATTCCCAGTGCTAGGAGGAAAACCTTAACCTTGCTGTGATTTTTTTACTGGTACAAAACATTTGTTCCCAAAAGCACAAGGATAACTCTAAAAATACCCAGCTCTTGTTGTAAACCATCTTGAGTTTTCTCCCTGAAATTTCCATATTTCCCATGGCTCCAAGATGAGGGTGACTGGCGAGGGGCTGGGGGTTGTGCCCTGCTGATCACACAGTGCTGCTTATTTAAACAGGGACCTGGGGCTGTGCTCTGAGTGCAGATATTTCTCTCCCTGCAGCTCCTGGGTGCTCACCTGTCCATCCTGCAGGAAGCTCTCACCCACAGGAAGATCGAAGCCAGATCCGAGGAGGTACTGGGGAGTTCTGTGTAGTCCCAGATTAATCTGGGAGACTGTCAGCTGGGAGGGGTGGGTGAGGAGCCAGTTCTGAGTCTAAACCAGATCCCACTGACTGTCCCTCTCCTTCTCCACATCCCCTTCTTCCAGCCTGAGATGTTAAACTAAAATATATTGGAGTTTTATTGCTGAACAAGGCAGGAGCTGTTAAAAAGCTGGAACAGGGACTTGTGTTTGAGCCAAACAATTTTCCCTTGCCCAGTCCACGGTGCTTCCTGGGAAACTGGGCTGCACAAACAGAGAAAGACTCCGGTAAAAACCACTCTTTGAACATTTCATATTTTTATTTTAATAATATAGAAGTAAAATGAGGTCAGAATATTGTCCCGCTTTGTCTAAATTAACACTCACCAAAATCTAGTGCCTCAAACCTGCTGGCAGGTGGGGATACACCAGACTGAAGGAACACTGATGGAAAATAAAGCTGTAGGGAGAACCAGGGAATTCCAGAGTGGTTTGGGTTGGAAAGGACCTTAAAGATGATCCCATTTTAACCCCCTGCAGGAATAGCTGCAGTCCAGGGCTGGCTGTGCTGTTCTGTAGGACAATGTGGCTGTTTCTCCAAGCCACAGATGTGACCTGGCTGTGCAGAAGTTTGTTCTGATGCCCTGGGGTGTTTATCCTCTCTGGGATATCTTTATTTCCAGGTGCTCAGCCCGCTGAATGTGGATCTGGCGTTCTACGCCCGGGACGCTGTGGCAAAGGCAATTTATGGAAGGACTTTCACTTGGCTCGTCAACAAAATCAATGGCTCTCTTGCCAACAAGGTTGGTTTCTTGTCTGGGGTCCTGAATGCTCCTGAAATGCTGAGCAGTTTCTCCAGAGAGGCCCCACAACCCTCATCACCAAATCTCTGGGATGCTGGATACTTGCTGCTGGGACACCCCCCAGCCCTGAGCTGGAAAACCCTTTAGTTACTCTCTGTTAAAGAGTTCTAGCAGTTCATTACCTGCTTTAAAGTGGCTTCTCCGCTGACATTTCTCTCAAAGAGGAAGTTTGAAGTTCAGGTGAAAGCAGCCACCTGCAGGGAAGTAGCAATGGCAGAGCAGGGGTGTTTTTGACAGGATTCGACTCAGAAAACAGTTATTGGCCTGCTGGATATTTATGGCTTTGAAGTGCTGGACACAAACAGGTACCTGCTGCAGGTTCTGGGATTTGGGGTGACCTGGGGGTACAGGATATTCCTGCATGAATTTTTGAGTGTGCCCTCAGCCCAGCAGGGCAAGGTACAGGACACTAAAACCTGGGTGCAGGGAAAAAGCTTCACCTTGGGCTGCAAGTCTGGTTTGGGCTGTTCTGCAACAGCGTGGGAGTGAGGGGTGGGTTTGTTTGTGTGGGAATGGGGGGTTTGGTCCATGTGAAAATGGGGAATTTGGTCCCTGTGGAAATGGGGGTTTGGTTTCTATGGGAATGGGTGGCTTAGTCTGTGGAGGAAGAAGCAAAACTGCCCCTGGAACACATCAAAACTGCTGCTCATTTAACCTCCCTGAAGCTTTGAGCAGTTCTGCATTAATTACTGCAACGAGAAGCTGCAGCAGCTGCTGATTGAGATGACCCTGAAAGCAGAGCAGGAGGAATATGAACTGGAAGGCATTGAGGTAAATTATATTTCCCCCTCCCTTTTCCCTTTGAACTGCCATTACAGTGAATGCTTTTGATCACCAACGTGAAAGTCATCCTGCTTTGTTAGTTTGTTATTCCCATGGGAAGTGTAGGATTTTCAGGGGTCTCTTTCTGTAACCCTTTTGAAGTGCAGTTTAGCCCAGACTTAATTGATATAATTTAAGGAAGAAGTAGGACCTTCCCCAAAATTTTCATGCTCAGCAGTGACAATGTCCCTGGAGAGTGAGAGATTCCAGCAGTGTAAAACATGGGAAGATGGAGAGGATTTATGTAGAGAACAAGAGGATGGTGTGGGCTGCTGGAAGCAGGAGAATTCTGGAGTGGGATCGTGAATCACTGTGCTGTCACCTTTTCCCTCAGCTGATCCTAATTCACACCACTCATTTCAGTGGGATCTGAGGCTATATCTCATTTAAGTTCCAAAGAACTTAAAAAATTGCAAAGAAGAGGTCTTCATCTAAAGCTGTTCTTCCTTTTTCCCTTTCCCAGTGGGAACCAATCCCCTATTTTAACAACAAAATCATCTGTGACTTGGTCGAGCAGAAGCACAAAGGAATAATCTCCATCCTGGTAAGAACAGAGTTTGTACTAAATTAAAATGCAGGCCTGTGCCTTGCTCTAATGGTTCTTAATCACATTTTTCCCTCTAATTATGGGGTGGGTCTGTGTTATCCAGAACATAAACACAGATTCCTGTAACAAACACCCAGAGGATGAGGCAGAGGATCCGGTTTTGGGGGGGTAGTTAAAGGTGGGGGGATGTTCTGCTTCCCCTGCAATGGAGCTTTGGATTTGTGGGACAAAGTTGTCCTAAATGTTGTTGAGAAGGGAATATGAGCTCAGAGCAGCTCTGATCCAGTGCCTGCTGTTCCAGGATGAGGAGTGTTTACGGCCTGGGGAAGCGACTGATTTGAGCTTCTTGGAAAAGCTGGAAGAGAAAGTAGGAGATCATGCCCACTTCGTGACGTATGCATTTACCCTCTGTATCCTATCCCAGACCCTTCCCATCCCATATCCATGGCAGGCCTGGGGAGGGAACAATCTCTGCCTTGTCCCAGGGGGAATCAAACAGCCCATCCAGGGTCTGATGTTGGAAAACTCCGCTGGTGGATCCGGGGTACTGGGAGGTGTCAGCTGGGCTCTGTCTCTTCACTGCTCTGATGCTGAGCTTTGAGTCTGTCATTCCACACCAAAATTAGGGACTCCTGGGATTTGGCCCAGGATTTTAGCCCAGGAAGATTAAATGGCTTTAGCCATAGATGGCTTTGGTCCCCATGGACTCCAGGGAAAGCTGAAGATGTTGTGACAAGGACCCCAATGCCTGATGCTGAGGGGGGATGTGTAAATATTTACACCTATCTTGTCCTGTGTGAGCTTGGAGTATGAAGAGGAGAGAAAATGCTTGTGCTCCTCTCCCCCAGATGAGTGACATTTTGGTTCATACTCCATTTGGAGGGGTTTTGGATCCCATTTTGGTGGCAGCTGAGCGCGTTGGCGCCGGGCTGTGCTGGCACTTCCCTGCAGAAGCTGCTGAAGGGCTGTGACAAGTCATCAATTGAGAGTCACAGTGCTGAGCTGTCACTGTTCCTGCAGCTCTGAACTCCACCACAGCCAAGTGGAAAATTTGTAGCCAACTTCCTTGTCACCACAATGTGCCTTAATGCTGTTCTGCCTGATTAAAAGCTTTAAATAGAAGTGCTGGAGCTACTTCCACGGGATCTGCTCTTGGAAGGAGCTTTGATACACAAACGTGCTGTTGTGACACTCAGCTCTGCTGTTTGTGACTGCTTACAAAGCTGAAACTTCAACTGTGAAGTTGCTCTTTTTTTCTTGTTTGGTTCTTTTTTTTCCCCCAGGAATCCTTGCTTTCTAAACTATTTCTGCTATTCTCGAAGGTTTGGATTCCTCCTTTGTATTTGGGTTCTTGCTCTAGGGCAAAATGCCTGAAATCCTTTTCTCTGGGGTTCACTTTGGGGTTGAGGGAGCTGGTGGTTTTTTTCCCCACATAAGCAGTGAAAATGTATTTAAATGGGTGTTATGGGAAGAAATCTTAATATTTCTGGAATGGGTGATCACTGCCAAGTAGCAATGAGTAGACCCCAGGTATCCTGAGGAGTTTATGGGAGCTGCCAGCAGGGAGAGATGATGCTTTGACTGTGGGCCATAACTCCGCAGTCAGAGCCACATCAACAGGATCAAACACCACGTTTCCAGCTGTCCCCCAGCTGTGGCCCTCCCCAAGCTGAGGGAATCTCTTTGCTGCTCTTTCTCCTGGTGTTTTGTTGGATTTCCCCCCCGGCAGGCGCAAGCTGGCGGATCAGAAAACGCGGAAATCCATCGACTGGGTGGATTTCCGCCTGCTCCACTACGCAGGAGAGGTCACCTACTGTGCTGTGGGTGAGTGAGAGTGGCCAGGTTGGAGCTCCTGAGCTCCTAAAACTGCTGTGGGTGATGATGACTTGATGGGAAGAGGAATTACAAAATGTCTCTGCGGGCACTGACCTGGAAGTCTTAAATGTGGCTGCAGTGAGAATTTTGAGGATGTGAATGTTCTGATTTTTTTTTTTATTTTCTTTTAATTCAATTTTTTTCCCAGGATTTCTGGAGAAGAATAATGATCTACTGTACAGAAACCTGAAGGAGGTAAGCACAAAAAAAGGGATGCTGTTCTTTTACATTACCTGCTTGGTGCAGAAGATCTATTTACTCTCTGCAGCAAACAAAACCATCCTTTTCCCTTTAGCACTGATCCTTAGGCACCTCTGTGCAGGTTCTCAGGGCTGTGCTGCTCCCAGGAGGAGTAGAAGGGCTGCTCAATAGAGCAACTTTTATCTCCTCCTGTTTCAGGTGCTGTGCAACTCCAAGAACAGCATCATGAGGGATTGTTTCCTGCTGTCAGAACTGGACAACAGGAGGAGACCAGAGACTGTGAGTTCTGTCTTTAGTCTTAATTCTGAAGATCAGCTCGGCTCCCCAGGCCTTGGTTTAATCACTGATCCCTTCCTCAGTCCTGATGGCCATAAACTAAAACGCAAGAAGTTCTGCCTCAGCCTGAGGAAGAGCTTTCCATGGAGGGTGGCAGAGTCCTGGACAACTGCCCAGGGAGGGCCTGGAGTCATTCCAAATCCACCTGGACACATCCCTGTGTCACCTGCTTTGGGTGACCCTGCCTTGGTAGGGGACTAGACTACCAACTAGACTGGGATATCTCCAGAGGGCCCTTCCCACCCTATAAATTGTGGGATTCTGGGATTCCTGCACTTGGTGGATGCTTTTGCTGTCATCCACCTCTGAGAGCTCCCTGGCAGAGGAACAGTGATGCTGCTAAGACAGAAGCCAGTGAAGTGACATCCCAGGACACATCCCCCAAGGAGCAGGGAGCTCTGAAGGGCTTCCTGGTGTGCCAGGCATGGCTCAAATGCACTGACACAACTGACCACGCTCCCAAAGCTCCAGCCTACCAATGCACCATCAGCTTTTGCTTCCAGGTTTAAGATGGGTGCAGGGAGTCGATTTCACTTCCTGCAGGGAAGAGTTCCAGAGCTCAGGAAGTCTTTTTGGTGCTGTCTTAGGTTGCAACCCAGTTCAAGAACAGTCTGACGAGTCTGATCGAAATCCTGATGTCCAAGGAGCCCTCGTACATCCGCTGCATCAAACCCAATGAGAACAAGGAGCCTGGTAAGGCAGGGGCTGAAGGCTCTGCTGAGCCCAAGGGATGGACAGAGGGATTTGTCTGGAGCAGGGTGCAGCAGTTTGTGTTGTGTATACGTGTTTGTGTTTATATAGAAATAGCTTGGTTAAGCTGGCAGCAAATTTGTGCCCCTGAGTAATTGGGGATTTGGTTCCTTCCTGATTTCCCTCAACACGTGGGCAGGTGGGTGAGCTCCCCCAGACAGAACTGAGCAGTGAAGGTGTGCTCTTGCTCCAGGGAGGTTTGATGATTTCCTGATCCGACACCAGGTGAAGTACCTGGGGCTGATGGAGCACCTGCGGGTGAGACGCGCCGGCTTCGCGTACCGGCGCAAGTACGAGCTCTTCCTGCAAAGGTGAGGGAGCTGCTTCCCCTCTGGCCAGGTAATCCTGCCCTCCTGAGGGCTGCAGAGCAAGCAGAACTCGAGTCCCAGGAGTGGGAGTTGTCAGTAGGACCCCTTCTGGTTCAAAAATACCCTTTGCCTGTGTCTTGTCTGCACCATTTTGATCTGCGTTGGCATCTTCTGCCTTGAGTGAAGCAGAAGGAATTTGGGGGTAGTTTCAGGAAGGGGTTCCTCAAACTTCAGGTTGTTTGCATTGATGTCCTGCTGATCTTTCAGGTACAAATGTCTCTGTCCAGCTACCTGGCCACACTGGCATGGGCCAGCAGCAGAGGGTGTGGAGAGACTCATCAAACACATTGGTTACAAGCCTGAGGAATACAAATTAGGAAGGTAAATTCCTTGCTCTGTCTGCTCAGTGTTTGCTGTCCTGTCTGTGACAGGACCAAGGAGAGAGATAAAACCCCCAGATGCACAAATTTCCTCATTATTTTTACCTGGTTCCATGGGAGCTTGAATCCAGCCTCATTTCTTCCATCTCTGGGTTAGGGCTCCTGCTTCCCTGGGCAGCCCAAGGCAGCACAGGCTTGGGTGGCATTACAGCTGTTTGGGGGGCTCTGAGCCTGCTCAGGGCAGCTGGAAGGATGGCTCACCATGGATAACCTGCTCCTGGTCTCTTTTTCAGAACTAAAATATTCATCCGTTTCCCAAAGACCCTGTTTGCCACGGAAGATGCCTTTGAGTACAGAAAGCACCTGCTGAGTAAGGTTCCAGTTCCCTTGGTCTGGGGCCTTGTTCCTGGCTCTGGGTTGGACTGAGCTTGGAGCAGCCAGGGGTGATGGAAGGTGTCCCAGCCCATGGCAGGGTGTGGAATGGGATGAGCTTTAAGATCTCTCCCTGGTCTGCATAGCCCTCAGAATCCATGGAAAACTCAGTAAAGTTGCTCCAGGCTGGGGGGAAATCCCTGCTTGACTCGTGGATGTGTGGCTCCTTTGGGGCTCCTCGCTCCTATGAGTACCTCCCTGCCCTTGCCCAGCTGCACCAAGTGCCTTTCCCTTGGGATTGGGATCTCTTCTGTCTCATCCTAGGGGTACCTGTTCCTTGAAAAGCATAACTGAAGGGCCTGGTACCTACAGGGGTTGCTTCTGGTCCCGTTGGTGCCGTGGCCCCCCTGTCCCCTGTGCCATGGAGTGCAGGAACTTGGCTCCTCACCACCCTCACCCTGCAGGTGCCAGTGATGTCTCTGCCTTCTTTCCAGTTTCAAGACTCCAAGCCAAATATAAAGGGTTCCTCGGGAAAAGAGCGTACCAGAAGAAGAGGAAAGCAGGTATTGGCTCTGGAATGGGGGATTCTCTTAGGGCTGGGCTTTCCCCAGAAAGGTCCCGAATCCCTGGTGATGTGGGCAGCACTTGGGGCTGTCAGGGTCAGAGGAGGTGGCAGCTGCACCCAGAGCATTTTCAGAGGTTCCTTTGGTTCTGTTTGGATCCTCACACCACGAGCTGCTCTTGGCCTCAGCTGTGGGAGCAGCTCTGAGCAGCAGCAGCACTTTCTGTCACACACAGGGGACATTCTGGGCTGCCTGGGGGTTGATCCTCAGCTGCTGGGGGGAAAAAACCCTCTTATCACAGCAGGGTGATAAAAATGCAGGCTCAAAGCAGCTTTCTGGGCTGTGGGCAGGGACAGCAGGAGGCAGAGGTGGGACAAGGCCTGGCCTTGGTGCTGAGCCCCACAGCACAGGTGGAACTGCACCCATCACGGAGAAGAAAAGGTTCCAGACTTGCTGTTCCCACCAGCTGATTTTTAGAGCTGCAAAATAACCAGTTTTAACTTCTGCTGGGTGAGTGTGAAGGCCAAGGCCCAGGACTGATTCCCTCTTGCAGCAATCAAGCTGGAGGCCTGTTGGAGAGGAGCCCTGGCACGGAGGGCGGCCAAGAAGAGGACGTGGGCAGTGCAGACCATCAGGAAGTAACTGCCCCAACCATATTTCCCAGCCACAGAATCCCAGAATGGTTTGGGTTGGAAGGGATCTTAAAGCCCATCCAGTCCCACCCCCTGCCAAGGGGACACCTTCCACTATCCCAGGTTGCTCCAAGCCCCATCCAGCCTGGCCTTGAACACTTCCAGGGATCCAGGGGCAGCCACAGCTTCTCTGGGCACCCTGTGCCAGGGCTTCAGCACCCTCAGAGGGAAGAATTTCCTCCTAATTTTTGTCATGCCCCTCCATTCCCTTCATCCTCCCTCTCCACTACCCTAAACCCTGCTCCTGAAGTAAAGCTGATTCCTTCTGAACTCCAAAGTGCTGTGGTTTGGCCAGCAGAACTTGGTAAAAACCTGTTAATATTTAGAACATTCTAAAGCTTGAGATTTCCATGGCTGACCCTCCGTGCACCTGAGCTAACACCAGTGATCCTTAGCCTGTTGTGTTCATCTGTCCCTCCCCTCATTTCCACGGATTTCTGGAGGTCACGGGATGTTTTCTGTAGGTTCATAAACGGCTTCATCAATCGGAAGAAACCCCTCTGCCCAGAGAACAGGGACTTTGTGAGGCTCTCACAGTACCACTACCTGATGAAGCTCCGAGACCACCTCCCAAAAAACGTCTTGGACAAGAGCTGGCTCCAGCCTCCCTCCATCCTGGAAGAGGTGGGGGCTTCAGGTGGCTTTGGGAGAGGTGGAGGTGGCCCCTGTTTGGTGGCCATGTGTGTGAACATTCTGGGTGGGAGAAAATGCTCTGCTGCTGGCTCATCCTCTGCTCATAGCCTTTGGAAAACCCCAAAGGGTTTTTTGTGTTTGGGTGGGAATGGGAGGAATAGCACAGTGGCTGGTCTTTCCAAGAGAAATGAGGAAGCTCCCTGTTGGTTTAAGCAATAAAAAGGGAAAATGCACTGACAGAAAAGTGAACTCACGAACCCTTATAAAGACAAAATTAATCCCGCAGGGTTTTAGACTCATGGCTCATGTTTATACAACTTCCCTACTTTATTTTTTCCTGGGGTTTTTTAACACAGACATCCGAGATGCTCCGGAAAATCTGCATGAGGAACCTGGTGAGGAAATACTGCCGAGGGCTCACTGCCGAGAGGAAAGTGCAGGTAACCAACTCCTGGAATGCAGATGTGAGAGTTCAAACAGGTGTGATCCCTGAGGATCACCTTGGGACACAAGGCAGCACCTTCTGATCCTGCTGCTCCAATGAGTCCCTCATCATAGGAGAGCAAACTCCTGGAGCCAGGGATTTCTTCCAGCATCCCTCACAATGGACAGAGCAGACACATGGAGCTTAATTTTTGGCATGAAATCTGCTCTCCATAAAAATTGGAAAAGATCCACAAATACCAAAAAATCTGTAGGATTTTCCCTGCTGCCCCTTCATTTGGGGTAACACGGGGATAACCCAACGCTGCCGGAAGAAACGCAGCACAATTCCAAGATTCCATGAGTCGGGTGGGCAGCGCGTGAGCAGGAGGGCGCTGTGGGGTAGCGGTGTTTGCATTGTCCCTGCTGATGCTCCCAGTGGAGGAACTCTGAGGGTAAAGGCTGTTCCTTCTCCCATCAGCTGCAGCAGAAGGTGGTGACCAGCGCTGTTTTCAGCGGGAAGAAGGAGGGGTACCTGGAGAGCCTCAGCCAGCCCTTCCTGGAGACCCGCCTGAGTGAGTCCAGCAAACCCCCGGGAGAACACACCCCCCTGTTCCTGGCTCTGTGCATTCCTGCTTGATCAAGCAGACTCTTTTCCAAGAGAAATTCCCTCCTGGCAGAGGCAGCATCACCTGCCATTGCAGGTTCCTCCCTGTAACATCGAGTGACATGAACGCAGTGGCGGATCTGCTGGATTGTTCCCAAACTGGGGATACTGGGATCCCTCTGGGACAGAAAGCCATAAACCTGAGCAGAATTCCCTGGGGGCTGGGAAGGGACCAGGGTCTGAACCAACAGCAGGCTCAAAAACAGGCAGAAACTCCCAGTGTGAATTTACTTGTCAGGCAGGAAAAGTCACCGAAAGGGGTTTGGGAGCAGCTGGAGGTGACCACCCTCAGTTTGGAAGGGAGCATTCCAAGGGGAAAAGGCCAGCTGGGAGGAAGATGGCTAAAGCAGCTCTCTGGTGTTTGCTGGGGGGTGGGGAGTGTCTGTCTGGGGCTGTGGCTCTGACACCCACACCCAGTTTCTCTTTCTGGTTTGCTCCTCAGAAGAGAATGACCTAAACCCCAAAGTGCTGCAGCTCATCCGTGGGGAGAACATCAAGGTAAGGGAAGAACTCTTGGAATTACCTTCACTGGAGTCCTGGAGCTGCTTGCTCACACAGGGACTGATGAAGAGCAGCAGAGCCACCATTTCCTTGCTTTTAAATTGGAGACAGGTCTCAAACTACACCTAATTAAAAGTTATTTAAGATTCCTTTTGATGAAAGCCTAAAGAACATTCCTAGCCCTGTCCAGGGCAGGAGTAGAGCTGGTGTGTCCCTGCACTTCCCATGCTTATGGCAGAGAGGGCACAGGGGCCCCATCATTCCCAGGATTCTTCCTCCTGAATTTCCCAGTGTAGGGAATCCAGATCTCTGTGAGCTGGGACCTGCAGCTCCATGGGCAGAGCTGCTCCTCGCTGAGCTGCTTCCAGTCAGGAAAATCCAACCCCCTGGAGCAGGAGCTTGTAGTAGTGGAAATGCTGATTCCAACTCGTTGTTTTCAGTATGTGGCCCCCGTGATAAAATACGACAGGAACGGGTTCAAGGCGCGGGAGCGGCTCCTGGTGCTGACCCAGAGCTCAGCCTACGTGGTGGAGATGGCCAAGATCAAGCAGAAAATCGAGTATTCCACGCTGAAAGGTACCAGGGGGAGTCATTGTCCAAGGCTGGATGGGACTAGGAGCAACCTGGACTAGTGGAAGGTGTCCCTGCCCATGGGACAGGTGGAATGGGGTGATCCTTAACGTTCCTTCCAACCCAAACCATTCCATGATGATTCTGTGAATTGTTGTGGGGCTCCCTGCCTGGCCAGGCATCCTTTAGGAAGGTTGACATTCTGAAATTTTGTCTTGCAAAGATATTTGAATGATCTATCCCTCTTTTCCTGGGGGCTGGACACAGTCTTGAAGGATGATTTTAAGAGTAAGAGTTCCTTGAAATGTTTAAATGCAATAGGACATCACTTTCTACTGACATAGAGGGGAGGAAAAATAACCCAAACCTTTCCTACCCTGGTTTGTGGGTATTTTTTAACCTTGGCACTGCTGGAACTACAGTTCAGGAGCAGAATGGAACCTTCCCCCTTTCTGTTACCAAAACCAAGATACCAGGGAAAGGTTTGGGGCGAACAGCTCATGCAGGGGTTTAAATCACCACTGTTGGAATTGTGCTATGGACAATGGGTGACATAAAGGGACCTTCAGAAGATATTTTGAAAACTGAGGTTAATTAATCAAGGTAGGTGCTTTGTGTGTTTTGCTCTAAGAATGGGAATATTCTTCACTCTCGGGAAGGACAGAGCCCTCCTTCAGAAACGTGATTTCCCCAGTAACCACGTGGGGCTGGAGTTGCTTCTCCTGGGGGAAGGAGCTGAGGGTGGTGTGGAGCTGGGTTTGGTAGGTTTCCCTCTAATTTCGGGCTTCCTTTGAAGGGATCTCCACCAGCAACCTGAGCGATGGGATCGTGGTCATTCATGTTCCCGAGGACAACAAGCAGAAGGTAGGAAATTGGGATGGTGGTTAAAGTCAGGTCATGGGGCTGATGCTTCCAATATCATCCTATAACCTCCTGGAATGACACAATTCCAGATGTTTATTCAGTGTGTAGTCAGCCAGGCCTTTACATTCTTGCTGTCTCAACATGTAAAGTTTCACTTGAAATCCAAACCTACCAGGGAGTGGTGGAAAATGAGAAGATCCCCCTGAGCCTCCTTTTCTCCAGGCTGAGCCCCCCCAGTGTGGCTGATTCTCCACACCCTTCCCAGCTCCATCCCCTTCTCTGGACACGCTCCTGCCTTTTTTTAGACCAAATAAATCCTAAATAATCCCTGGAGAGGGTGTTTAAATTGGTCACTTCTGCCTGGTAGTCACTGCTCTGGCATTCCAAAGGAGTTTCTCTGCACAATCACAGGCTGGGGTGATGCCAGGTGACTTTATCCCTCTTTTTTTTTGTTTCCAGGGGGATGTGATACTGCAGTGTGAGCACATCTTTGAGACAGTGACCAAGCTCTGCATATTGGCCAACAAGCAAAGCCTCGTTAAAGTGGTGAAGGGAAGGTAAGGAAGGCAGGGAGGAGCATGGGTAGCACTGGGCAGGCTCAATTTTATGGGAAAACCTTTTAGGCCTGGACTAGGTCAAGACTGTTGACCAGTGCCCAAAGCTGGGCAGGTCTGGTGCAGCAGCAGCTCTGTTCCAGAGGCACAGGGAGATGAGATGGGATGCACTGAGAGAAAATGTATCAAAAATCATTCCAACCTTTTTCCCAGGCTTTTCCCAGGCTGATGAGTCCTTGTACCTTGCTAGGGGTGCTGCTCTGCTCTGGCAGAGCACCTGCCATGCCCCACCTGCCTAAACCCAACTTATTTCTGGATGACTGTACTTTAAACCCACTTTTTTTTTGTTTTCTGATGTGACCTGGCTTTAGTGGTTCCACGGGGGATCCCATTAGCCTCAGGAAAGCCAGCTGGGAAGCTGTGGGTCACCTCAGGACAAATGCTCCTCTCCCAGAAAGGTTGAGGAGGCCCAATATGTGATTCTTCCCAGTCCCAGCCCCGAGCTCCTGGCAGGTGGATGCAGTCTGTGTCTCCAACCTCTCTGGGAATTGGAGCTGGCAGGTGAAACCTGCACTTCTGCTCCAGCTTTTCAGCCTGGCCTTTGCGTTTCAGCTCTAATTAGATTTGGTGTGCTCAGTGCTTTCCTCCAGGTCAGATCTGCTTAGCTTCCAGTGCTTAATTGCACCAGGAACACTCAGAAGCCCAGGCTGGGCAGCCTTGTTCCATTCATCAACCCCTTGGGCTGGCTGGGATAATGCAATTGTTTAGGAAACTCACCTAAGCTGGAGGCTCTGATCTGCTCCTCTAACGAGATTTGCCCAGGGAACAGAAATAAAGGGGGTTTAGAGTAAAGCCTCTTGTGAGGAGAGCTCTCCAGGGGGATTCTGTGCTTCCAGCCTCCGGTTCCGCGTCGGCTCCGGGAAGGAGGGGACCATGGTGTTCACTGTGGGGCCAGAGCCTCAGGTCTTCAAGGACAAAACTGGACAGCTCACAGTGGTAAGGCCTCAGCTGAGCACAGGGAGGCACCTGGTGCTTCCTCCTTTGGATCTCCACCTGCAGAGAGCACAGCCCCCCCCTTTCCTGGGAGTTCAGGAGGGACTGAATCCCCTCCCAAAGTAGGAAGTGACCACCCCATGTCACCTGCAGGAGGTGATCCAGGATGCTGCTGGGAGCTGCAGCTCCAGGAATTGGGCAGGAACTGGCCCAGGGATTGGGGAGCAAGGCTGGTTCCTGGTGGGGGCACTTAGAGAATTTAGTCTGACCCAAACTCAATGTGCACCAGCAAAATGAGGCCTCAGGGGATGTTTTCCAGCTCTTGTTGCCTCCCTCAACCAAGTTATGCCTGAAATGGGTTGGGGGATGGAGGGAAGGCACTTCTTGTCACCCAAGCAAGTCCTCTAAGGAGCTGACAGCTCCAAGGAAGAATTCCAGGTGGAGCTTTCCATCCTGCAGACGAGATGGAGGGAATAGTCTCTATGTACCAATGGCAAATAGAAGCTCCACCACCACCTCTCTTCCCAGGCACCTTGAGGATTCCTGATTTAATGGCTCCTTCCTTCTTCTCCCAGGTATCAACCCCGAGAAAGTCTTGATGAGAACCAGTTCCTGTTCCCTTGGCTGGGAACAGAAAGGAGCCTGCAGGATGAGACCAGCCCTCACATCTCCCCTGGAATCTTTGATGCCACAGGGCTGCTGTGATTTGAGAGTTTGTTTGCATCTTTTAGGCTCTTTTTTAATAGCTTAAAACTATTCAGCTATAGGTAAATAAAATCCCTGATGTTGCAGTAACGTTCTCAGGAGATGCTCGTTACATGGTCCCAGGGACATTTATCCCCGAAGTTCCAAGACAAAATCTCCATCTCTGAGAGGTCAGGAAGGATTAGGACAGAAGCCAAAAGGCTTCTCTAGCTGTACTTTGAGTCACTACTCAGGAGTACTGCAAGAAATGCAGTGTTAACTGCAAGAAGAAGTGTTAACCCTGGTCTAAAACAACTTATCTCAAGGTAGACTGACCAGAGAGAATCCCAGCAGCTGGGGCTTCTCCCACAGGGAGGGCTGGGAGGTCAAACTGACATAAATTAGGACGGAGATCTGATATTTCATCCCAGAAGTTCCTCCAGCCACACAGCCCATGAGGACATCAAGCTCCAAGCAAGTAATAAAGCGACTCGCATGTAAATATGAAATATCTTCTAATTTACTGTGTTATATTAAAAAAAACAAAAACAAAAGTACATATTGCAAACATCAACCATACACTGAAATCCAGCTGAAGCTTGTTCTGTGCAGAAGTCTGGACAGGTGCGAATGATTGTACAGAACAGGAATTTGCTGTTGTCCATGAAACAATTCCACTAATACTGAAAGGTTCTACTACGCTTTGCTCTAAGGTAGGATGGGAGCTTGGAGCCTTGCCCAGGTGCTGTGGCTCAGGGGATCCAAACCTGCCTTGGGGAAGTGCAGGAGCAGCTGCTTCAGTGCTGCAGGGAGAGAGGTGGGAAGGGGGCACCAAGGCTGGTCCCTGTTCCCTCCTTGTGCAGCCCCACCTGTGTCAGGAGCTGGGAGGGGACAAAATCCCTTCTCCAGAGGGACTTTCCTCAGCTCCCCTGGGCTGTGCTGTCACTGCTGGTGCTGGGGAATGGAAGCAGCCAGCTCTGCTCTCCCTGGCACTGGGAGGCAGGGAAGGATAATCTGAAGAGCTGCTTGTGCCCAGGACACCTGCCCTGAGCCCCAGCTGCACCAGAGAGCTCAGAGTAAAACCACTTAGAGTAACGAGGCTCAGGACTGAGAGCATTTGTGCAAGGGCGTGACCAGGCTGTGCCCAGAGCAAGGACAGGGGCAGCAGGTAAAGGACAGTGCCCAGGACAGCACCCCGAGGGTGAGCTCAGGAGGGAATTAAGGCCAGAGTCTGCCCACAAATGCAGTAACAAAACCAAAATTGCAACTTTAACTCTCCTGGAGTGACTTTGCTAAACCAACAGCTCTACAAAGCGCTGTACAAAGATTAAAAACAGCCCTCCCCTGGTTTTTAAGAACTTAGTTTGCATAACCTGAGAGGGAAAAGCCTGAAGCCAGTTAAGGATCTATTTACAGAAAAGTTAATCACATAGCTGTGACCTGTCAGGTGCTTAGTACTGGTGTCACCTCCTGGGGCTGAAACTGCTCCACCCCCCAGGACTGGATTTGGTTTGGGGTCTGTAGGTCAGCACAGCCAGGGATGAGCTGCCCCGAGCCTCCTGGAGAGCAGCTCCCGGCTGGAATGAGGGAGTTTGCTGCAGGACTGGTGCTGGTCCCTGTTCACCCTCTGCTGAGGCACAGCCTCTACCCCCACGGGCAGCAGGGCTGCTCCAGATGCTGAGACGATGCCCAGGAACAGCCCAGTAATCACCAGTAAGTGTCAAAGGACACAGTGCTGGAAAAACAGTCATCCAGGACTTCCCTGCCTCGCCCTCAGCTTGTCCCAGCCCTGAGGGGAGAGACACTGGCTCCTTCCCCCTCTGCACTGCTCCAGCCCCAGAGGATGCTGCAAACAGGTTCAAGTACAACTCAAACTGGAAGCCCTGAGGTGTCTGGACAGAGCTGAAGCTGCTGCACCCCAAGGAGACTGTGGGGCTCTCAGTGAACAATCAGCAGCTGCAGGAGAAAGAGGAGACAAGTACAACACCCCCACCTGCCACAGCCAGCAGCTGCCTGCGGTGTGGAGAAGTCTTTGGTTACTAGGAAGATGGCCTCAGACTAAACTGGAAATCTTTGAGCTTTACTTGGTGATCCAAAACTGCACAGCCACTTCATGGTGTGTTTCAGCCTCTACCAATGAGCTCTGTGGAACAGAAGAACGTGGCTGGTGCTGCTGCAGCACCTTTGGTTTTCAAACTGTTCCCATGTCCTTAGCAGCCCTGAGCCAGGAGCAGGAGGGATCCTTGGAGCAGGAACACAGAGCTGCTGCTCCAGAGGAGTGTGGCTGTTAAAGCCAGTGCTAAATATTCCAGAGAAAGGGTCAAAAGAAACTCTAGCCCAGGGCAGAGTGCTCAGGTGTCACCCACGGGTGCTGCTGCAGTGCAAGTTTAACACTTCCTACCTCAGGTTTCTCTCCCTCCCAGGACTGGTGACCTGAACTGTCACAGCTGTGGCTCTGCTGCCAGCCCTATGGAATGACACCCCACCTCCCACCATCGCTGTCACTTGACTCCACAACAGGCAACAGGAGACAAGGAGGTAGATAAAATATTCACTGACGAGAAAAGCACTTGTAGAAAACCACAGTGCAGTGGCCTTCTCCATGCTCTGCCCTTCCACACACAGCTGCCAGGGCTGGGAAGACTTGGAATACCCTCAGGATGAAGTCAAACAGGGAATATCTGCCTCTGGGTCACTGCCTGCTTCTGTTTCCCCTCGCTCAGAGCAATGCAACACTCCTGGATCAGTTCCAGCAGGGAACCAGGGCTGCTGCCCCCCACCAACACCCCCCAGCATGGGGGGATTGAACCTGCTGGAAACCAACCCCCCAGCTGAGATCCAGGCTCAGGCAGATGCTCTGAGCACTGACCAGTACCAACACCACTTCCAGGGAAAGCAACCATGGACAATTTACTCCTGATTCTCCTCCTTTGAGAAGAATTTCAGCCTTGAACCGTAGGCATAAAACAGGGATGGGTGTCCCCAGCTCAGTGCTGCAGAAGCTCCGCTGAACCCTTGGAGGAGCAGACCCTGAGAGCTGTGGGAAACCTGAGGGAGCGGCCCCTTCTCCCTCCCACTGCTCTGAGGGGTCCCTCTGCCCCCAGCAGTCCAGAAACCTCATCAGCCTGTGCCCTTTTTTCTTTGGAGAGCCATCCAAGGCACTCCCAGGCTCTCTCCCAGGAGCCGGGGAGCTGTGTAACAGCCCTGGGTCCAGGTCCCCTGCCTTTCCCCCCAGCCCAGGAGGGTCAGGGAGTGCCTGGAGGGAAGGAGGGTGGCTGACTGACCTTTTGTTTGTTGTTTTGGTTTTAAAGTGCAGGATCATTACCGAAGCTACAGGAAGCCAGTCCTCCTTCCCTCCAGCACAAAACAGCAACGACAGGAGTGCTAAAAATTCTGGGCATTTCTCCAGCTGCTCAACAGGCCCTTCCAGGCTGCCCAGTAACCTCATTGATCCTCGCCCTACAACTACCGTGTTTAAATACCCCAAATAACCTAGAGTTTGTTACAAATCACAATTTTACAGACTGTGCTGGACAGGAGTTGCACTGCCTGGTCCTGCTGCGGGGCAGCCCCTTCCCCAGAGCTGCAGGGGTCCCCAGGCTCACTGGTGCAGGTGGGCCCTGTCATCCGGGCGCTTGATGTGGATCCTCCGCACGCGCTCGATGCGCTCCCGCTCCTCGTCCTCCTCCAGGTGGTGGGAGCGCCCTGCAGCCCCTCCTGTGGCTTCCAGGAGGGCATTGTCCGGCCCCCTCCCATCCTGGGATTCGTACAGCAGAATGTTCAGGGTCTCCTCGTAAATCCGGGCTTCTGGGAACTCCACCTGGCAGGCAGGGAAGAGAAGGTCACTCACGGCAGGCACCAGGTTACCTCGGCTTGGATTCCTGACAGCCGGTGTCACAATTCCTTAACTGCGCCCCAGCCACAGAAATCCTTTCAGGCACAATCCTTTCTATTCCAGTTTTTGCTTCCAGCTTTTAAGACCAACAACCAGTTGGGTTTTTACCAGAACCAGGCAGATCTCTCCTGGGAAAGGGAAGAATACAGGGAAGGCGTGCCATTGCTGGATCCCTCCTTCCATGGGGGTTCAGAACCATGGAATGGTTTAGGTTGGGAGGGACCTTAAAGATCATTTAGTTCCAACCCTAGATCATCTACTTGCAACTCCCAAACTCAAACGTGGTTAGATGCACAAGTTTGTCTGAAGACAGAGCTGGACTGAACATTATGGAATATCACGATGCATTATGGAATACCACAGGGCTTTATGGAATATCCCAACTGCCCAGTGCTACCTGCCCTGAGCAGGCAGCTCCTGCTGTACCCCCCAGAGATGAGCTCCAGGTGCTGCCTCTCAATGCATTGATTATCCTCCAGAGGTGCTGAACAATGGCAAAATGCCAGCCTGTTCAGCTGTCAGGGTGCCAGGCTGGAGCATTCCCAGTTTTCCCGTACCTTGGTCTGCTTTTTCTCGGTGGCATAAACGATGGAGGTGCAGCAGACCTCGGCGATCTTGCGGCCCTGGCCGTAGAAGGACCAGCAGCAGATCTCATCCCCAATGACATCCTTGATGAAGAGCACCCTCCCGTTGAACCTCAGGGACAGCTTGTCAAAGAGCTCAATGTTCTTCAGCATGTTGTCATCGGAGTTGCTGTGGGAATGGAGGCAGCAGCAGGAATTTAAAGAGCACACAGAAAGAGTGGGAGCAGTGAGCACTGACAGCCTGAGATGCCAGATTCCTGTGTCTCAGAATCCCAGGATGGTTTAGGTTGGAAAGACCTTAAAGCCCATCCAGTGCCACGGGCAAGGACACCTTCCACCAGTCCAGGTTGCTCCAAGCTCCATCCCGCCTGGCCTTGGACGCTTCCAGGAATGGGGCAAAGCCAAGAAATTAATTCTTATTATTTTACTATTACAGGCAGGAAAACCTGAAGCAGTAGCAATACAACAGCAACAGCCCCGTGAACAACTGTCCAAGGCCATTTCACCTAGGTGCAAAATCCTATCAGCCAAATCAAACCATCCCTGAGCTCAGCACCCTGGATGGGTACTGTTAGGTCATGAAACTTGTAAGGGAGTAAGGGAAAGAGGACAAGGCTCCCAGTTTGATGATTTCACCACTCACTGAGCTCCCTGCGTTCAACTACCACACTGCAATCCATGGGAATGCAGACAGCACTTGGCCAGGAACCTCTGCCAGCTGCACCTAAGGATTAGAGGAACTCCTCTGGCACAGAAATAGCACAGGCTCAGCCTTCCATGGATGGGAGCAGACTCCTTTCTCCAAAACTCCAATTTGAAATTAACTGGGGAAAAATGGAGTGCCTGCCAACACCAATCTGTCATCGGGTCTGGGGGAAGAAAAAGGAAACTTTTACAGTGGATTTTAGTCTATGAAAAACTTCCAGCAATTCCAGCTGAAGTCACTTACCTGGTGTAGGAGTATTTGTTGTTGCTTCTGTTATAGAGCAGCTTCACTGCTGGCTGTAAGAAACAAAGCACAGATGAGTTCCAGGGAGCACAGCCAGAGCTGGAACCTCAGCCCCACAGAGAAGCTGCAACGACAAATTCCCAGTGGGATTTCGGTGGCGCTACTGCTGTTGCTGCAAACCTGGGATGCACAGGTTGGCAATGGGGCTGCAATCCCTCCTGACCCCTTCTGGGATTGGATCCTCATCTATTCTTATCTTCCCTCTGTCTTATCAGCAGCCCCTGCCATGGGCAGGGACACCTTCCACTATCCCACATTGCTTCAAGCCCTGTCCAACCTGGCCCTGGACACTTCCAGGGATGGGGCAGCCACAGCTTCTCTGGGAAGCCTGAGCCAGGGCCTCACCACCCTCACAGGGAGGAATTTTTTCCTAACATCCCACCTAACCCTGCCCTCCTTCAGCTTAAAGGCATTACCCCTTATCCCATCACGCCATCCCTTGTCCAGCTCTCCAGTTCTCTTGGAGCCCCCCTTTAGGCACTGGAAGGAGCTCTGAGGTCTCCCCAAAGCCTTCTCCTCTCCAGGCTGGACACCCCCAGCTCTCCCCATGCCACATCCCAGTCTCTCTCACCTTGTTGGAGGTTGCAATCAGTTTCTGCTCCTCCTTGGAGGAGGTGATCACTGGGACCTTGCAGAAGGGCTCATACGCATCCTTGTTCTGTGGGAGCAAGAACCAAACAGCAGCTGAGTGACAACAGATCCCAGGGCACACCCACATTTCCTGGGAATGACCTCTGCTGAGGGGTCAGTGTCTAGTCTGTCCCTGTGATGGTTTCTGGGCTGTGGCTGGCCAGGCACCATTCTTCTGGGAGCACCTGAGGTGTCCATTCCTGCTCTCCGCCACTGAATGTCCTGTGCCCAGTTAAACAGCAGGATCTGGAATGGGGCTTCTCTCACACAGGACATCAGTGACAGTGGCATCAAACCCAAGATGGGAGCCTCAGAGCATAACAAAGAACACAACAGGACTCCCAGCAGCTCTGGGAAGAAGCTGGTTTTCCTAGATGTGACCAGACTCCAGCAGATGGCAACACGAACTATTCCAATTCCCATCCCAGCCTCCAAAATCACATGAAGAGCAGGAGAAAATCCTGCTCTGCCCAGATGCTGCTGCCCACCCCCAGCTGCCCCTGGTGGCTCCTGAGCCCCGTGCCCACCTGCAGGGCTGCCTGGCATTCATCCACCAGCCCCTGCACCAGGTAGTACTTGGCCTCAGCCAGCAGCTCCTCGATCTCCCGGCGGCTCTCCGGGAGCGGCACGGCCCCGTCCCGCAGGTAGTTCAGGATTGTCCCAAAGTGCTTCCCACAGCGGTCGATCAGGATCCAGCCTGGGGACACAGGAAGGCCACAGTAAGGACAAGCTGAGATGAATGTGGCAAAAGGCCTTGCCAGAGCGAACTGGTGAAGGACGTGATGGAACTGGGAGTGTGAGGATGGAACGGGGAATGTGAGCAGAGTGCGGCACAGCTGGAGCTTAGGACCACGTTGGGAAGAAAATCATGGAATGGTTTGGGTTGGAAGGGAACTTAAAAGACCTTACAGTCCCACCCCTCCTGTGGGCAGGGACACCTTCCACTACCCCAGGTTGCTCCATACCCCATCCAACCTGGCCTTGGACACTTCCAGGGATCCAGGGGCAGCCACAGCTTCTCTGGGCACCCTGTGCCAGGGCCTCTCCTCCATCACAGGGAAGAAATTCTTCTCAATATCCCATCTAACCCTTCCCTCTGGCAGTGGGAAGCCATTCCTGCTTGTCTTGTCCCTCCATGCCCTTGTCCAAAGTTCCTCTTCCAGCTCTCCTGGAGTCCCTCTAGGCATGGCAAAGTGCTCCAAGGTCTCCCTGGAGCCTTCTCCAGGGAAGAAAAGAGCTACAACCAAAGCTGTGGGTGCAGGGTCCACATTTCACCTCTCGCTGCTGGGATCAGGCTGGACCCTGGAAAAGTCAGGCAGTGCCGAGGCTGGAGTTTCCCTGAGTGAACAGATGGCCACTCTCACAGGCTGAGGCTCAGGAATGCAGCGAGGAAACGCTTGTGGGGAAGGAGTCATATTTTGGACAAATAAGGAAAGTAGGTTAAAGCAGCCCCTGTGTGTTCTGCATGAATGGAATTACAAGGGAAAGCCTGAACATTTGGTTCAATCTGGAAAGGGAACATGGCCCTCTCTGAGGGAAAAGGAGACACTCTGCAGCAGTTCACTCCAGGCTTCCCAGCTCCCTCATTCCTGCTGTCCACAGACAACACAAAGTGTGTTCCAAGTATGATTTTACAGGCTGGAACAACAAACTAGAGACAGAAATGATGGAACAAAGGACTGATCCAGGCTAATGGCTAACCCAACTAGATCAGAAAAAAAGCCCACTTGGCAATGCAGAGCATGGAAAGCAAGAAATCCCATTTAAGTGGGAGATTTAGTGGAAAGTGTCTCTGCCCATGGCAGGGGTGGAACAAGGTGAGCTTTAACGTCCTTTCTGACCCAAACCATTCTGGGGTTCTGTGATAAAGAGGAAGAACAAGCCATGGTCATAAACCATCATAAATCCATATTCCACAAATGCAGCTGTTTCCCAAGCACACTGGAGCACACAGAAAGGTAAAGGGCCAGCTGAGAGCAGAATTACCATCCCCAAACTCCTCTGTGATTCCTCGTAGGCTACAAAAATCTGTTGCAACTTCATGTTTACAGATAGTGAAACTTGAAGCAGAATTGCTCATTTTCATGTGGGGATGAGAAAACACTTCAGTAGAGTTGCAAAATCTGAGTGACCACTAAAAGAGCTTTAAGAACCCTTCTGTTTCCCCAAACAGCCCAAAGGAGATGAGTCACAGGGAAGTGACCCCGCTGCCACTCGGCCACAGCAGAGCCAGCAAGTGGGATGAAGTCTTTTAGAGTTATTTTTTAATTGCAGTGTTCCAAAAACATCCTGTGATCCATTTAGGAGGGGACACGGAATTCATGGGCTGTATGGAACACAGATTCATGGAATGGTTTGGGTTGGAAGGGAACTTAGAGTTTATCCAGTTCCAAACCCCTGCCATGGGCAGGGACACCTTCCACTGTCCCAGGGTGCTCCAAGCCCTGTCCAACCTGGCCTTGGACACTTCCAGGGATCCAGGGGCAGCCTCAGCTTCTCTGAGAATTCCATCCCAGCCCTTCACCACCCTCACAGGGTGGATTTCTTCCCAATATCCAATCTATTCCTGCCCTCTGACAATTGGAAGTCATCCCCACTTGTCCTGTCACTCCAGGCCCTTGCAAATAGTCCTTTTCCATTTTTTGTCAGCTCCTTCAGGTCCTGGAAGCCACACTTGGGTCACTCTGGAGCTGAACAATCCCAGCTCTCCCAGCCTTTCCTCCCAGCAGAGCTGCTCCATCCCTCTGATCATCCTGGTGTCTCCTCTGGACTCTGTCCAGAAGCTCCAGGTGCTCCCTGTGCTGGGCCCCAGGGCTGGAGGCAGCTCTGCAGGTGGGGTCTCACCTGGGCAGAGGGGCAGAGCCCCCTGTCCCGTCACTGCCTTTGTCCACGGACACATCACACCTTTAGGAAATTCATCTTTGTCTTACAGGAATTCTCAGGGACAGGATCCAAACACTCCAGCTAAGACCAGATATTTTCCAACCAAGCCCTGGAAGGTGAAACAGGAGCCTGACATTGGACACTGCCTGAGGCTCCAGTCTCTTATCAGCAGGAGGAACAGGAACAGCTTCCCCATCAACAGCAGGAGGGAGTCAGGGGAAAAAAAGAGAATTGGAAACAGGTGGATGCACCTGGAAAACTCACATCCTTCTCCCTGCTCATTACCATCCAAAGAAAATGTTCCAAATACGCTGATTTGCTACAGTTCATCAATAATTTCTAAGCTGAAAACAATCATCTGCCAGAGAAGCCCAGACTTTTCTTCTCCAGCCTGAGGAGCAGCAGGTTGGAATTGTTCAGCTGGGAGGAGGAGCTGGGATCTGAATCCCAGACACAGAGCAGGACCCTGTGTGCAACATTCCAGACTGGTTAAACCCAACTCCTTCCAGTTGCTCCCCAAGCCTGGCTTCTTTTCCTAAGAAACATTTTGTTTGGTGCCAGGTTTTGGGTGTGACCAATTAGGAGGATTTTGAAGAATTCCAGATAAAAAGTGTTTCCTTTAGCAGCCCCAGTGCTATTGTCCCAGTTTCCAGGCAAGGGGAGATAAAGCAAGAACTGCTGCAATGGGAGTGTCTGCCTTACAACATACAGGAAGCATCAAATTCCTCTTAAAACACAAACTGGTTCCATGGAACAATCCCACACAGACACTGTGGGAGTCACAACAAAACAAACTTGGGATTTTACGTCCCAAACATGATATTTTAGTGGGAGAAACTCCAGTTATCCTCAGATTTGGGGTGCAAATAGCACCTGCACTTCCAGGGCCTCAGAGCCCTGGGAATGGGATGTCCCAGCCCCTCTGTACCTGCCCAGGACACTGGGATCACGCCAGGATGAGTTTCCAAAATGAATTTGGAATTTATATCTAATCCATTTCCAACCATGGGAAGTCTGGAATTATCAAATTCAGCGAAGCAGCTTCAGGGAGGGACAGGAAGATCCACCTCAAGTTTAGCAAAGGGAGAGGGTTCACAACATTTCCACTCCTCCAGTGTTCCCAGTCAAGGTGTTGATTCCCACTTGACACTTTTTTTCCAAATCTGACCCACAGACTGACTTTTTTTATGCAACTTCCATGGTCTTTATCCAGGATAAGTATCCCAGAGACCCTTTGATCCAGAGCTCCAAATCACAGCATCCACATTCATGCTTTATCCTGGCCTGGGATTACACCTGGAACAACACAGCTTTGTTTTCCCCAGCTTAAATATAAAGACTTCTGGCTAAACCAGGAATATTCAGCTAATCAGGCTGTATTTTTACATTTTTTCCTTCAAATTCCCTTCTTCTTATCTCATGAAAGCTTATCATAAACCTCTAAACCGAATATTTTAAAGCACTCAAAACTCAGTCCAACCCACTTCACCCTGTACTATATTTTCTCTGTTTTCAGCAAATTCAAACAAAATTTTCAAACAATAATTAACTGATCCCAAGGGAGGTGTTTGAACCTCCAGGCTCCAGCTTTTGCAGAGGCTGTTGTTAAAGACAAAGGTCCTCAAATACTGTTATGGGTAAAACATCAGAGTGAAAATAAAGCTGAGTTTCCAATTAAACTCTGGCATATCCACAATGTGGGAATGTGGGATAAAATTCCAAATTTTCTGAAAATTCTGCAACTGATTCTGTTTTAGGGAAATCAGCTGTCAATAGTCCCACAAGAAAATTGTTTCATGTTTAAAAATCAGCTTTTAACTCATTAATACCTATGTTCAGAGCATGTTTCATATTTTATTTATAAGCAAGTAGACAGAAAGAGGGAACGACATTCTGAGCTCCCAAGAGGACACACAAGTCCCAACTCAAGGATTCCTAATCAACTATCCCCACCTTTTTCCATGGGCTTCAGAGCTTTAGTGTCAGTATTCTGAAAGAAAAGATGCTTCAGGTGTCACCTGGGCCTGACAGGAGCTTTGGCACTTCTTAGCATCCCTCTGCTGCTCAGACAACCACTCAGGTCATCCTTGTCTTTTGTTCCACATTTTTCCCAGATGTATAATCGTGGAATCATGGAACAACAGCATGGTTTGGGTTGGGAGGGACCTTGAAGATTATTCAGTCCACTCCTTGCCATGTGCAGGGACACCTTCCACCATCCCAGGCTGCTCCAAGCCCTGTCCAACCTGACCCTGGACACTCCCAGGGATCCAGGGGCAGCCACAGCTGCTCTGGGCACCCTGTGCCAGGGCCTCAGCACGCTCACAGGGAAGGATTTCTTCCCAATATCTAATCCAAACCTATTCTCTTGTCCTGCCACTCCAGGGCCTTCCAGACATTCTCTCTCTGTCGTTCTTGTGTTTCCTTCAGGCACTGGAAGGCCACAATTAGCTCACCCCAAACCTGCCTTTTGTCCAGGCTGAACAACCCCAACTCTCCCAACCTTTCCTTGTAGGAGAGATCCTCCATCCCTCCAACCCTACAAACAGAAGTTCCTCTGACTTTTCCACGACCCCCGTGACCTTCCCTGCCCAGGAAGGACGCGGAGGGCGCCGGGAGCATCCCGATCCTTACCTTCGCTGTCCGTGAGCACTTCCATGCGCCCGCTGAACATGGCCTTGAGCATGGTGTCCTGCTTGGTCAGGGTCTGCATGGTGGTGTAGTACAGGGCCCCCCCCACGTTCAGCTTCACGTACTTGGAGCTGGGGCTGCTCCCCTTGAAGGACGTCGTGCGCGTCGCGGCCGCCGGCACTGCTGAGCTCACCACGCTCTCTCCCGACATCTCTTCCTGCAAGGAAAGGGGCTCCCAGCTCAAGGAAGCAGTTCCCAGCTCAAGGGAGCAGCTTCCAGCTCAAGGGAGCAGCTCCCACCCTGGCAGTGTGCCACCCCTGTTCCCACGGGGTGTTTCACACCTCGGCTCCTCCCGAGGCTCTTTTCATGAAGTTCTCCAGTGTTTTAAATGTTTCACGGTCAGGAACTGAAGGGCGTTCATGGACACAGCCCCCATTTTTTTCCCAGGGAGAAGCCCTGGGAATGCTGAGCCGGGTTTTGCACGGCAAAGCCAACGCTTTCCCACAACAACTGCTTTCATGTCTTACACAACTCCAACAGCTTAAAGCTCTTACTCCATCAATAATCCGGGACAGAGTTGGGCAATTCCCAATACACACAAGTGGAGCAGATGATTCCTGGGAGTCCAAATGCAGAAATCAAGAGATTCCCAAGTGCTAAACTGCAGAATATTCACAGGTTTTCAAGGCTTTTTTCCTTGGAGCAAACAGGGAGAGCACACACGAGCTTTTCCTGCTCTTCCCTGCCCTCCCACACTGCTCAGAGCACCAAAATCCAGCCGGACAGAGCAGCCTCCAGCCACATTCCTCTCACCGAGGTCACACTGGCACAGGCACACAGTGGCCCAGCACCACAAATGCTCCCAAAGCCGCTAAATCCTTAATCACTCGAAGCCTCCGTGGTCCTGTTTTCCCTCAGGGTGGGATAGGGATGAATAATTAACCCTCTCCATCCCTGCTCCTCCAGCTCCCACGGCTCTGGGATGAGATGAACCGAAGGATTTTACTTCACTGCCACGAAACTCCCAAAGGAGCCGGAGTTGTGCGGCACAGGAGAGGGAGCAGGAGGAGCAGGGATGGCCTAGAGATGATCCCATCATCTCTGGGATGCACTGGCAGCAACCTCAGCTCACGTTCCAGCTCCCTGCGGTACCGAACACCCCAGCTTGGGCACGAATGGGCCCAGTGGGTTTCAGAGCGAATCGATCCTACAGTGCACCACACCAAAACCCAGCCCTGTCCTCCCCAAACCCCCGGCCCCAGGCCAAGGGGCACGCTGGGGACTGGACACGCAAAAAATGAGACCGTGGCCACCTCGACTCCCGGGGGTCAGACTCCCCCCGGGGCCCCTCTCTCCAACCTCGGGGCCGGACCACGGCCCCAGCCCGCCCCTGGGGACTGCCACTCCTCCACACCCGCACCGCCCTCGGGGGCCAGACCCCCAAATTCTCAGCCCAGCCCCTCCGCAGGGCAGCGGCCCCGCACGCAGCCTCGGGCAGGACCGGTACCCGCAGGCCCCGGCCCCTCCGCCTCTCGCAGTCCCCCTCCCGTGCCCAAAGCCCCCCGAGGTCCCCGACCCCGCGGGCCACAGTTCCCTCTGAGCCCGCTCAGCTTGCCCTGCCCCGCTGAAGCGCGGAGCCCCCCAGCCCCTCCCCGTTCT